>JAXGGA010007930.1:0-59755 GCA_038373865.1 Uloborus plumipes
AGATTTCAAAGAATATGCAAAAATGAAGAATCTAATATCTTCTGTATATGTGAATTTGCAAAATAATGTCTAAATGCTTTTCCAAGTTATACTCTTCTTATTTATTTAGCTTTTTTTTTCATTTTCCATAAATCGCTCATGTTATCTTCTATCATCAATGTTTATGTATAAACTTTCTCATATAAAAGAAATAGCCTTTGAGAAAACACAATAGAGATTTGGCGCTCATTCTGCTGGGAATACGATAACGATGTGCTCTGCCATAGAAACTAAGTTATTACAGGCACCAAGTAGGGAATTCTCAAAGTTATAGCTATCGATTCCGTAGCCCTTGTCTGCGCGTTAGTCCATTATCCATCCAGAACAGGACTGTTATTACCTGCTTCGATGATTCAACCCTCCAGGTGAACACACATTAACTGCTGTAAGATACTGACGACAGTCTACTGAATAAACTGAGAGTATATCCTAATAATTATCTCATGACTAGGAGAATCTGAGGGATACAAATATAGTGGAGATATAACCTAGCTCTTTTCATCACATAATGTTTTTATGCAGTGAGCTGTTAATTTTAGTAGTCAATGTTTTTATAAAATTAAGTTTAATGTTAAATGAATGATACACATTTGTATTTTTTACATGCATAAAGTGTACACCAACCAGTAAATGTATCCCTCCCCCGAAACGGAATGAATAGCTGGTTCTTTTTCTCAAGGGGAAAAACAATCCTGTATGAATTGCATAACAGCCATTTTGGGTATCTTTGAGTCAGTTTAGAACTCCCCCCTCTTCATTTTTTTTTTATTTTTTACTTTTTTAATAGCGCAGTACATTTTAAAGTCATAAAGAGCGGAAATATGATTTTATGACCTCGTCAGACGAATGCATCACATGAACTTCATATTTTTGTTTAAACTCTATTTGGCTTAGAAACCAAAAATAGAAGTGGCGCAAAGTTATCCATACTGGGTCAAAAATAAGCAAGACTAGAATGTAAATGATTCTTCCAAAAGTTAAGGGTGTTCGTTCACTTTGTTGCTGAGCTTTTTCTCAATTACCATCCCTCCCCCCTGCCCAGTGCCTATTTTTATGCCACAATATATCCTTCTTTATCCTGCTAAAACCCCCGATTTGTCACAAATAAATAATATATCGGATCACTTGTGACAGTAAATTGGTCAGCCCTTAAATTAGATGAAATTAGACTCGTGTTTACAAAAAGTTGCGTACATTCACGCTAGAGGTGATTCCACAATGTAATTAACCACTGTGATTCGACAGGGCAATGAAACATCTATTTATGTGGAATTTTTTCAGTAACAACTAATCAGTTTTCTTTTATTTTGTAATTAAATCATTTTCTAAGATCAATTGTGTCTAACGTAAGTAAAATTTTGTTTTATTCTGAGCATTTCTTCTTTCTTTTTTGGTGCGTCGATTTCTTTTTAGGGATTATGTACACGTATTTATGTATTTGTATTTTTAAAGATGTTTACAGTTATGATACCAAATGTAATTTCTAAAACTGAAGAGTAACTCAAGCAACTAAAGCACTAATAAAACTAGAAGTACAGACAAAACTGCTGATTAAATATTTCACTATTCGCTTATTTGATGTGACTTAATACTGTTAGGAATAATCAAATCAATAACAAAGTGTTGAAAAATTGAACTGAAAATTATTTTGTAATTTTCCAATAAGTCATTTGGATATGACAGAATCAGAACTCTTGATTCATACTCAAAACGTAATCATGTTATACAACATTTGGTTTTATTTTTTTTAGTTCTTCAAACGTCGTACGAAGCTCAAGTTTACGACCATTTTGTGATACGTGGTAGCACTGCTGTTTTGCATTGTTATAGTCCTCCCGCAGTAAAGCCTTACATAAAAGTCATGCTCTGGTTGAGAGACGATGGAGTTACCATTGGCTCACCAGGAACTATTGGTAATATCTTTATTGTTTTCTTTTATTTTGTTTGTTTTATTGCTTGTTTTTAAAAACAAGCATCATTTTAGTTACAATTAAATTAAAAATTAAAAAAAAAGCTCTGAGTTTCACTACATTATTATCACGTTTTCAATCTTTTAACTTAATAAAAACAGATGTTGAAACGTAAGTGTGAATCACGTAAATTTTATAAATAGGTATTTTTTTCATTTTCGTTTATACGATGAATAACCTTTATTTATTGCACATGCAGGGTGATAATAAGGGGAAGTGTTCTTGGTGCGGACTGCGCCTTTAACTGTTTAGGGGGCGTTTATTAGGTTTTTCCTTTACTGGGGGGGGGGGGGGCTAGTTATTTTAGTACTTCTAGTCTTTGTTGTACTTCTAGATGGGACGGTGCACCATAGCCCTTGAAGGATGGGCACTCCGTCAGGTAGAAATGGCTTAGATTTGGAGCTTGTGATATACATTAACACATTTTATTTAACAGGATGCATGTAAAACATTTTTATGTAAAAAATTAGTATTAGTAATAACATTAAAGTGATCTAGCTGCTTAAAACTTAAAAGCTACTTTTAATAACACTAATAAATATGATACTAGCAGCAGTAGTCCAAATATTGTATATAAAAATTTGAGATTTAAAAGTAAATAAATTCAAGACTGGAAGAAATACATGTACTTAAAATAATTGATCCATTATTTAATCATGACAGCTTCAACAAATAAGTAGACTACCAATTACTCAAAAAGATCATCAAGCAACCAAAATCTATTCGGTGGAAAATTTAAACGTATCTGAATCGCAAAAGAATGAATTAATATCACCGTAAACAGCAAAATCAATAGCACACAGCAGAATGATGAACCAGGTTCAAAAACAAATGAAGTTTTCAACACACGCTCATTGCATGAAGAGAGAAGATAAAATTCGTTTGCTGCAATTAAGAGCCTGCTGGAAGCACTATTAAAAATCCAAGTGCATCGGATCATTAACTTGCTATTAAAATCGCTAACATTAGTCAGTCAAGCGTTAAGAACAGATTACAGTTCACTTCATCTTTTGGTTTCTAACGCTTCGTTTGAATAGAAGAATACTAAACAACTTCTGTCGATGAGTGTAGCCCTGGGACTGGGTCGAAGTGATTAATTACACTGGGGTTTAAACACACCATGTTTTAAATTTGTTTCCGAGTAATGGCTTGAATGGAAGTAAGTAATTTTCGGAGTCGGATACTGCCGTAAAATGCATTTCTCCATTTAGTTTATCTTCTTAGAATTTGAGTTATTAAATCCTAAGTAAATAGGTTTGAACTTTTTTTTTTTGGTTTTGCGCCAAACTATTTATTTAATTACAGCTTGGACGCAAAACATGTGAATCATTCCACGAAAAATTAGATATTTTGTCCCCCACGTCAACTCTATATATCTTTTCAGAAGGTTAAAAAAAAAAAGAACAGCCCCCTCCTCCACCCAAGAAATCACACATGTATGTGTGAAAAACATTAACTCAATTTTTAAAACATTTTTTAAATCATTCTTTCATGGCAATATAAAACCTATGATTACCCTGGGATACTACAACTAGAAAAACATAAACTATTAAACACATGAATAATTTACAGAATTTGGTAATATAAATGGGTGCAAAGCTGAATGGTGAATTCTAGAATTTCTTTCATTTATATAAGTGTAGAATGATGTCAGTTAATTCGTAATTTCAAAAGTATTCAAAATAAAACCTTTGTAGAAACACTCCCAGGATTCCGCCGTTTGCATATGTAAGTATTAACAGAAAAAATATTTCCGAAATGCTTAAACATCTGTTTCAATGTGATCATTCTAATACTCTCAAAGGGTCATTCCATGTGAAGTGATCCAACGTTTTTTACCTTACATTTTTGTATTTCTTTCACATTTGGCTCATCAATTGTACCCCTTGAGGTAATCAAAAGTTCTCAATTTTTGGATTTTTATCTCTATTATTTTTTCATTTATGAGACTTTGAACTTTGGAAAAACCCTCGTTTTTCCATGGATAAGGGTACATAAAAAGGACCATAACTCGGCACCAAATATAGATAGAACAATTTGGTAAATGGCATTTTAAAGTACGTTAGTTGTCGCTTAATCTGATATGCAACATGACTAATTTGATAAAAATTTTCTTTTTCAAAAAATGAAATTTAAATTTCAAATTTAAATTTCTCGAAAAACATATAATTAATTTTTTTGAAAAAATTCTCAAAAATTTTTGTGTATTTCATCTATGTTTGTACAAATTTTTAGATTGGGATCTCAATGGGATCATATTTTTTTGAATTTTTGAATAAAACTGTATAGGAAAAAAATGATATTTTTTACATTCTATTTATTTAAATACTAAGTTCTCTTGCTTGTGATGGTCTAAAAAGTAGTGAACAAACATGAATATGTTTAAAGTGAGCTAGCATGAGCTTATAGATTTGTCAGGTTCACCCCCTCCCCCTTCCTCCCCCGCACAACCACTCTTTTTTAATTCAAAACTGTTCAAAATGTTTAAAAAAAAAACTCTTTGATACAAAATGAATACTAAACTTTTTTAAAGTTGGTAAATGAGTTTCCTTATAACTAGACGAAGTATCCCCCTCCTCCACCCAAATATACCATTAACGCTGTACTATTATGACGTCTAACCTGGGGATTGAATTGACTATTATTTTTACTCTAGGTAAGTGAGCTAGCATTAACTTGTAGATTGGTCAGCTCCCCCTCCCTTCCTTCCTGACCCAACCATTTTCCCCCCAAACTGTTTAAAATGCTAAAAAAAAGCTTCTTTGATACAAAATGAACAGTAAACTTGTTTAAAGTTGATAAATGGGCTTCCTTATAACAAGGCAAAGTACAACCCTTCCCTCACCCAAATATACCATTAACGCTATACTAATATGACGTCTCCACTGGGGATTGATTTGAGGATTATTTTCCCCCTAGGTATATATTGTTTTTCAGACGAAGTGTTTCGTTTTCAATCCGAACTTCACAAAGTGTACTTCCATTCAAAATCTGAATTTAAACTTATGGTTCATTTCATCCCCTCCCCCAGCACCAATCTTCAATTTTGAAGGGAGGGAATAAATGGGTTGCACTAAGATCATAGCAAACAGAAAAATAGCAGTATTTCCCCTTTTTCTCATAATGTTTTCCCATTATTTTTACACAAAACTGAAGAGAAATTAAAGTGTCACGTTATATGTCAGCCCCCATCACTGCCTTTCCTTTCTCTTATTGGACAAAGCTCATGAGCTAATAGGAAAGAGTAACAAACAGAACAAACTGAAACGCTACCAGACATCAGTAGAGACCCTGATAGCACAGTGACCAAAATGAGACGCTTTTGTGACCCGTGACGCTCGTCACAAGCGCAGTCGCAACCACGTCACCGCGACTTACGAATGTCCGACCGCGGTGACGTCACAGTGCGACTTTACAGTGACCGCGCATGACGACCCAATTGCAACCGAGGTCACCTAGTGACGGTTTGGCGACCTCACATCGCAGTCACAGCGACCGATGTGACCAGTCAGTGACCTGTGTGTGAAGTTGCGGCGGCGTCACAATGCGACTTCACAGTGACGGCGCCCGACGACCTGTCATAAAATATTTTTTTTAATTTTGAAAAAATAAAAGAGCCTTTTACTGACATCAGAAATCACTGATATAAGAACCTGGATTGAATCAACATACTTTCCGCCAACCGTTACGCTGCGAAACCCATTGTCCCACGCCTGGAATCGAACCCGGGTCGTCTGGATGCAAGCCAAGAATTCTAACCACTATACTAGACGAGAGTTACAAGAGGAAACTCAAAAAGTAAAGAGCTGCTGAAGGTCACATTGTGGTCACAAAGTGAGTCACATCGACGTCGATGTGACAGTTTTAAGTCACAATGCGACTTTACCACGACGTCAGAGAAAAGTCCCACTTGCGTCTTCAGGCGTTGCTAATGCAATGCTTTTGTGACCCTCGCATGCGTCACAAGTGAAGTCGCAACCAACAAGTTACTAACGAATGTCAGCAACGGCGACTTCACAATGCGACTTTACAGTGACAACGCCTGACGACCCAATTGCAACCTAGGTCTACCAGTGACGGTTTAGCGACCTCACATCACAGTCACAGCGACCGATGCGACCAGTCAGTGACGTACGCGTGAAGTCGCGGCAGCGTCACAGTGCGACTTCACAGTGACGGCACCTGAGGACTTCTCCGCCTTGTGACTTCTCGCGAGCTGACACTCGTAAGTTGCTGCCACATCTTTGCGACTTCGCTTGTGAGGTATCACAAAAGCGTCTTATTTTGGTCCTGCAATTCGTAGTCACATCCCCGTTTGTTGCGACTTTTTTAAATCGCAATAATGCTTTGAAGAATTTCATTTAAAAGTCACAAATAAGGCGCAAAACCAGCACTAAGTGACATCGACTGCCTTCGTGCTACCAGGCGTCGTCACTGCAACATCGCACTTTTGATGTCGCCGCGAATTTTCATTCGTAAGTTGCAGCCACCTCTTTGGGACTTTACTTGTGACGTACCCGAGTCACAAAAGCGTCTTATTTTTGTCACTGTGCTATTCATAATCATACCCCGTTTTCGCATCTGCTGTAAATCACTACAGGGCTTTACAGCGACGTCATTTAAAGGTCACAAGTAAGTAAAGAAATTTGATAGTGACAATGATGAGAAGCCGCATAACCGATACAAACTATCAAAACGTCGCATCAAATACACAATTACACGACAACGGTTTCCGTGACTGTGTCATGTTGTCACGGAATAGTCACAAATTGTCCAAAATTGCATTGACGTTGTAAGGGCCGTCACTGCAATTTTGACGTCATCACGGATTGAGGCTCTTAAAAATTTTTTTGACTGATTTTGTAACGTAAAATTATTTATTCGGTATTATTAATTCGGTCTTCAATCGGTAAAAAAATATTTTAATGAAAATTCACATTAAGGTCACAATGTGACGTCTCCACAACATTACATTGTGACCGGTCACAATTCAGCTGTCACAACGACGTTGTAGTGAAGTCACACGCAAATGTCGCAAACGAGTCACAATGTGACTGTTGTGCGTCGTCACAATTAAGTCACGGTGTGACTGTGACGCTTGTGACTCGCAGTGACGTCACTGTGACTTATCTGTGACACATTGTGCTATTAGGGGACTAAGGCTTTGAAATGGGGCTAGGCGGGATGATAAAAAAAATAAAAGTTTGCAGTGGAAAGGTAGGGTAAGGGGGGGGAGCAATCTGTAAAGAAGTTAAACAACATGTGAGGTTGTGCTCAAAAAAGCAGTGTTTGTTTAATATATATGTATAGATATATCTTGCTGCATTACTTTCCTTTACAACAAAATGAAAAAGAACACAAACGATTAAAAAAAATTAAATAACAGCTGCACACTAGATAATGTGGAAAGATAGTTATGGGGACACAGACATATGATCTGATATTTTGATTTATTTTCAGTTTTGTGCGAAAACAATAGAAAAAACGATGAGAACAAGGAGAAACAGTGCTAGTTTGATGTTCGCTATGATCTTGGAGCGACCCATTTATTTCCTCCCTTCAAAATTGAAGATTGGTGCTGGGGTAGAAGATGAAATGAATCAAAAAGTTAAATTTCAGATATTGAATGGAAGTACACTTTGAAGTTCGGATCGAAAAAGAAACACTTCGTCTGAAAAACAATATATATACCTAGGGTGAAAATAATCCTCAATTCAATCCCCAGGTTAGACGTCATATTAGTATAGTGTGAATGGTATATTTGGGTGGGGAGGGGGATACTTCGTGTAGTTATAAGGAAACCCTTTTCCCCACTTTAAATAAGTTTACTATTCATTTTGTATTAAAGAGTTTTTGGTTTTTTTAAACATTTTGAACAGTTTTGAATTAAAAAAGAGTGGTTGTGCGGGAAAGAAAGGGGTGGGGGGGGGGGGACCTGACAAATCTATAAGCTCATGCCAGCTCACGTTAAACATATTCATGTTTGTTTACTACTTTTTAGACCATCACGAGCAAGAGAACTTAGTATTTAAATAAATAGAATCTAAAAAATATCATTTTTTTCCTATACAGTTTTATTCAAAAATTCAAAAAAATATGATCCCATTGAGATCCCAATCTAAAAATTTGTACAAACATAGATGAAATACACAAAAATTTTTGAGAATTTTTTCAAAAAAATTCATTATATGTTTTTCGAGAAATTTAAATTTGAAATTTAAATTTTTTGAAAAAGAAAATTTTTATCACATTAGTCATGTTGCATATCCGATTAAGCGGCAACTAACGTACTTTAAAATGCCATTTACCAAATCGTTCTATCTATATTTGGTGCCGAGTTATGGTCCCTTTGATGTACCCTTATCCATGGAAAAACGAGGGTTTTTCCAAAGTTCAAAGTCTCATAAATGAAAAAATAATAAGGATGAAAATCCAAATATTGAGACTTTTGATTACCTCAAGGGGTACAATTGATGAGCCAAATGTGAAAGAAATACAAAAATGTAAGGTAAAATTTTTCTCAGATTTTGGATCACTTGACGTGGAATGACCCCAAAGTAGTTTTGCTTTTATCTTTAAACAATTAATGTTCATAGCCCCATTACTCTGTAGCTTCCATAGCGAGGTGGGGGGGGGGGGGAGCTACATGAAAACAGAAAATATATCCACTAACTTTAAAGTGAATTAATTTTCTCTACCTAGACAAAATACTTCATGCATTTTAACAAAATTTCGAAATTTTCTTCTTTTCAGTATCGTAACTTATTTTTCATATTAATTTTATGTAGTTCATATAAATTCACACCTGAGAACACCAGAAGAAACAATAGCTCATAAAAATATTTCTTTTTCTTAATTTCAGGTGATAAATATACAATACTGCCTACTGGAGAACTCATAATCAAAAATGTAGGACCATCTGATTCTACAATAGGGTATCAGTGTCAAGTTCATCATCGATTGATTGGAGAAAGTAAACTTAGCGTCACACCAGGAAAACTAATAATCAGAGGTTAGTAATTCAAATATTCTGAGAAACAGCATTTGATTAAAACTTAATGATTAAATGTTTTTCAAAACTATATCTATTTCTGGTTTTCAATCAAGACTACCTTAGCCGAATAAAAATACTTAAATTAATTTACTTAACTGCTAGAAGGTTTTGTTACATGCTCATTGCTCTTAAAAATACAGAGCAAATGCACGATCATTTTCACTCAGGGACAATTCGAATTAAAATGCACTCCGGTGTAACATAAAATTGTAGCAGAAGTGGTATTAAGTACAAAAATCGAGTATAGAAAATGCATTAGGTCACTGACAGTTATGTTTTTAAAATTTTACTAGGGTCGATGACTTCGTTCGATTATAAATAACTGTTCCCAATCGCGGTTTGATGAGAGAGTAACTCATTAATAATTTTTGTAACAAATAAAAAAAAAAAATGAATATAACGCGTATGGTTTGTTATAATTCCACTTTGAAGAAAATATTTTCGTTTTCTCTAAAGATGCCTACCAGCTTCCGTATCATCTAATTTCGACTAATGAAGTTAATTCCTTTTACTTTTGTAGCTTAGAATGGAATTAAAAAAATGGTAGAGATGGTTCGAACCAGATTTAAAGAGTTGTTATAATTAATTTTCCATGGCAAAATATGACAAAAAAAGAAGGCATTGTTTTTTAGAAAAAAATTCAAGTGCTTCAAAATAACTTTCGTCCAAACATCAGTAATGAGGCATATTTAGTTACGGTATATATATAATACGGTATATATTTAATACGGTATATATATAATGCTAAAATATAGAAGAAAGGCCATACTCTTCCTTTTCATTATAATCTTGTTTCTTCTGTTGTTGAAAATATCGTTATAAACTTTAGGCTGTTTTTTTCTAAATAAAAGCAATAAAATTATTAACACTTTTGAATAGGAAAAGTTGAAACACTACGTTTAATAACGTGCCATGTAACATCGTCATGCATATCAATCAAATCATTACATTACATTTTTTTAACTTTTTCAGAACCACATGCACCAATCCCTCCAACAATATCGGAACCAAGGCCCATCCTCATTCATGCACGTGAATCTGAAAAAGTATTTCTACCATGCATCGGCCAAGGCTATCCTGAACCGTCTTATAGGTGGGGTCGCCGTGACGGAGACAGAATTTCTTCCTTCCATCATGGAGACAGACTTCTGCACAAGGACGGCATCCTCATTATTCAACATGCTGCTATTCAAGATACAGGAGTTTATGTCTGTGAACTAAACAACTCAGTTGGACAAGACAAGTCAGAAACAAAGTTGCTCGTCTCTGGTGAGGCAATTTTTGCGTCAATCTATATTATAAGACATGCACATTTTAGCATAATTATTTGATATGATTTATATCTAAGAATCAAAAAATACATTTAACTGGTCATTTATGGTGTGTACAAAGTGCAAATGAAGTAAAATAATCAAACTAAAAAAAGAACAAACAGTAAAAATAAAGAGATAATATTTTGTTTGATCTTTCTTCTACATATTTCATTCACAATTTTTTTTAGTTTTAAATACATAATGCACAGAGTAAAAGAATGATGAAAAGAAGCAATCATAAAAGCAATTACAACTAGAATTTCATCAAGATGATTGTTTGTTACATAACATTGTGTGCATGAGCTTTTAGCTATAAAAAAATATCAAAAAAGATGAAAAGCTTTACGAGACCGCATATTTTTTAATGATGAAGTAAGAAATATTTCGTTATGGAATGATTTTTTTATACATTTGTAATTTCCTTTTATTTACGCAATGCGTAAACATACTGAACTCACCCCTAATAAATCTCAAATGGAAATAATGGTTTGGGTTAAAAAATACTCTGATATTAAAAAGCTGGATGCGAATCCTATCATACGACATTTTAGGTGTAAATAATAAAAATGTATATTCTTCCATTGACAGCTTTATTTATTTTTATTTACAGCACCATTGTCAGCAAAAATCGATCCCGAGTCGCAGACTTTAGACGTCGGAAAGATGGCCACATTGAGTTGCCGCGTAATGGGTCATCCAGTACACTCCGTAATGTGGCTGAAGAACGGACGCACCTTAGTGACCGGTGGTTCCGTGAACCTAGTTTCACGCGACATCTTACAGATCAATCCAGTGAGAAGAGAAGATTCTGCTATGTATCAGTGCTTCGTGAGCAATGATCAAGAGTCTGTTCAAGGATCAGCCGATCTATTTGTTACAGGTAATTTTAGTTTATAAGTTTCAATTTTGCATGATATTTAATTTTGATTAGGGCTAAGAGAAAGCATGCGTGGGTACATTTTAAATATTTTTTACAATGATCTACTTTATTAAATGCATCAAGCTCACAAACCTGTTATACTCGTAATAGAGTATGCTATATAAGGGATTCAAGTATACTGAGGATTTCTTACTCGCATAACAAACGAAAAACTACCACAATTAAGTAATAATAAGTTACAGTCCCTAATCCAGGGACGTCATTTCGAAATTTTCCAGGGGCGGAGGGGAGGGCAATGGGTGTATACACAATGTAAAATTTACCAAAAAATTGCAAAAACCACGTCCACTTCTATGTCAATACATTGATTTCCCAAAATCCAGGGGGGGCAATTGACCCCCCTGCCCCCCGTAAATGACGGGCCTACCCTAAGCTAGTGCAAAGTAGAACTACATAAAATACGCATTAAGGTCGGTCATATCCAGATAATGCAAGTTTATGCTGATTAGGAATCATCAGTCTGACTTTGAGAGTAACCAAACTGTAAATTTGCTTATAGAAGCTGAGAAGGCAAACAAATTGGTAGCTTAAAAAAAAAAGAAAAAAAAATAGAACACCAGCTAGCGACGGTATGCTTTTTTTTTTACATTAGCTACAATTTGTATGGCACTTTTAGCTTCTATAAAAGGAGCAGCTTCTAAGAAAGTGAAAAGCTCAGCACATTATTGACATTTATTTGTTTACAAAGTAGATAGCAATTTCAAAGTGCGTCCTCTAGCGGTTGGTGAGAAATCGTTGCCACTTTTAGATAGCGAAGATTTAGCTCCTCTTTTTTAGCTTAATTGTAAGAAACATATCGGTAAGGCTTGTTTTTCTAAAATATATCTGTAAACCAAAACGCAAAATTAAATTGAAATATACTTCATAATTTACTGAAGTATATCAGAAAATGTATTTTTAGCCATTTTTTACTACTGATAATACCACCACCTAGCGAACTTTATTTATAAACTGACTATGATTGCAGCATTTAGTAGAGTAAGTCTGGGTGTCAAGCTGTACGGTAGTCAAAACCTTTTTAAAATACCTTACCAAACATACCTTTTTAGTACTTAAAACTGATTTCTAAAAGCAAAAGATACCCCTCTCATCAAATGAAATAGACCCGTAAAAAGTAAATAAATGAATAAATAAAGTTTTGTCGCACCTTTTAAAGAATGTAACTGTAACAGTTCCTCCGTAGAAAAAATCCTCCATCGTTTTCAAAATAAATAAATAAATAAATAAAAGTACAAAGAGCATCAAAACACATTTTATCAAAGAAAGAAAAAAAAGAAAAGAAAACTCGTCCGTTAATAAAATGTCCCGAATTTCACTTTTAATCCGCTGCCAGTTGTTAAATATAAATAAAGAATAAAATGCTCTCGTGAATGAAAAATTTTTGTTACAAAAAAATAACAATATTAAATAAAATAAAACAAATGAATAAATAAACAAAAAATCGTCTGCACAGTCAGTCATTTTTTTTTTCTGAGCCTGCATTTCCGCCATGTTTGCGGAGTCGGAGTCGGAATCAGAGTCCTCACAGAAGATTAAAGTACTTTACAAACATTATTTATCAAAACCATTTTCTTACAAAGTTAGTTTGAAGGAAATCCGACTTTAAGTTCAGGATCAACATTTAACTTAAATTCCTCGCAGGCGCTAATGTTAATTTTTTTTTTTTTTAAAGGTTCAAAATTGAACGAAAAATGGTTCAAATCAAAAAGCGAAATATGGGAATGAGCCTCTCCAAGATCTTTCAAACAAAAAAAAAGTTTATTCCTTTCGGACGGTTCACTCAAAAGTTATTAGGTGGGGAAAGGTTGCTTGAACGGTTCAATGTTGAACGAAAAAATTTTCAAATTGAAAATTTTAATACGGTAATGAAGTATCCTTGCTGAGATGCTTCGAACAAAAACAAAGTTTATTTAAATCGGACTGTTAACTCAAAAGTTATTAGGGGTAACAGCTTGCTTGAGCGGTTCAATGTTGAACGAAAAATTGTTCAAATTGGAAACGTAAAAGAGAGAATGAAGTATCCTTAATAAGATCTTTCGAACAAAAAATAGTTTGTTCAAATCGGACTGTTCACTCAAAAGTTAGCATCGCGGGACAGGTTGTTTGAACGGTTCAAAGTTGAACCAAAAATTGTTCAAATCGAAAAATCAAATCGCTGCTTGAAATGAACAACGGCAAATCTGCAAAACACGACTTTTTAGGAGAGCGCTTCAAAGTTTTTGCAGTAAAACGGCATTTTGAAGTAAAATGGTATTAAGGGCACTTATTCAGAACTGACACAATGGCGGCTGTGTCGTTGTTTACTGGGAAAAGCGCGAAAATAATAACTATGCACAACGATATTAACGATTGCCTCGTGATATTTTGAAACTAGAGATATGCCGATAATACCACAAGAAAGAGTAAAAAAACAGAATTTTTTGATGTAATAAAAAAATCGATTTTTGCAGATATGCCGGTTTTCATTTCAAGCAGCGAAATGTGGGAATGAGCTGTTACTCGCCGAGATCTTTCCAACAAAAAAAAAGTTTGTCCAAATCGCAATGTTTATTCAAAAGTTATTAGAGGGGACAAACAGACCGACCGACACACAAATTACCCATCTCAATACCCTACTTTCAAATTTTAAATTTTTCGATATTCATTTTTCCTTTTTATTTCTTTTTGGCTTTTTTTTCGGACTTGGCGATATTTTTTATAACTTGGCGATATTTTTTGGACTTGGCGATATTTTTTAGATGCATTAAGCCACTTTTAATACTTTTTTCGTCTTTCTTTTATTTTTAACGGGAATGTAGGCTAAAAAGGACTGAGGAACCGATCTTATTGGGCTAAGTCTAAATGTTTGTACAATTATCAGAACAAAGTGTATATCCTAAATGAATTGACGATCTGGTGCTAGTTTTTACTTCTCGCGTATGTATTTGTATTTGCAATTTTTTCAATGTATTTTATAATTGCACGTTTACATTATTTGTTAGTGTAGATTATATATATACAAATACATATAAGCTTGAATTCAATTAAGTGTAATTGGCTTAGTATTTCTCCCATTTCCAGCATCTTTCAGCAACTTTATATTACGACAAGTAATAAGAGATCATTCAAAATATTTCATATCTTTCTAAATGAAAAGAATCAATAAGGAATTTAATATCAACGAAGTTTATTTGATTTCGTAGAAAAGAATTTCAATAGAGCAACATCATTTCCTGAAACTCTTAAGTAAATAAATTCCATTAATAAATATTGCTTCCAATCTTTTAAACTGCTACTATTCACATAGAAAGAAATATGTAACCGACTCTTTTCACTGAAATAGTTTTCGTATTCAAGTTCAAAGAATGTTTTGCAATAACCAAACGTGATTATTGAAGAAATCTGGGAAGCTTTTTAGTTTAGAAACAGAAACTATTCAACCTATCACCCTTTATTTTAAGAAATGTTTCTATTTTCTTTTGGTTTCAACATTCACGACCCTTTTGAAATGTAACCTCATTAATTCTTAGTATAGACTGTATCTACTAATTTGATAAAATTAATTAGAATCCGGATTACATATCCCAAACCAAAATGTTTTTAATTTGTACTTTTGAAATTTGAAATTGCATCATTTTTACTGCAGATAATTCAACAAATTAAACCATACCATACCCGTTGACTAGTTAACAAAGTTATGACACATTCTTCTTCCACTGGAAATAGTGCATGAAAAAGGGATTTCTTTTCATTGCTAGCAAAAGATGATTATTATTTTAATATTTTTTAAGCGAAAATAAAGGAACTTAAAATTACTTCCGAAACTGATTAACTAATATTTGAATATTTCTCTAATAAAACCGATTTCATAAAAGTAAAAAATATATATATTCAAAGAAACTTTAGTGGAGAGGCATCAAAACTAACATAGGTGTAGTAAACCTGTATACAAGTGTTTTCTTTACTAATAGTGGCTCTAGTGGAGCATTTTATACTATACCTACGTCAGTTTTGGAGCATTTCCTCGACATTAAAATCCTCAGTTTATTTTTTTAATATACAGCTCATTATTAATTTTATTTTAAATTGTTTATAAATTTTTATTTTGACGGAGAATGGAAAGAATATTGCAGTCTGTAGAATAATGGGAGGCAGTTGTAGTGTATAGAAAAAATGTGAAGCAATTAAGCAGATGAAATTTTTTTAAACACTCAACAAACTCCGTATCAGTGTTCTACAGTATTGTTAGAAACATCGAATAATGACAACTAAAGCTACTCACTCGGAGTAAATAAAGAAAATGCAACTTAAAAAAATATTTACAGCATAAATACAGGAAATAACTTTGAAGGGCTCGGTGAGAATCGGAACCGCCTTTAGTATTCGAAGCAATATTTTTTATTTCAGAACGACGGTGGACCCAATAATAGTAGTAACATGTAATAATAATAATAATGGTAATAATGATGATGATGGTGTTAATTGTAGTAACTCTGCGAGGTAGAAGCAAGGTAATATAACACTGAATTCAGATGTTCTTCAATTAAAAAGTAATAATTAGTAGGCTAATTGGACTGTTCGTTAGAGATATCTATGCATGATGTCAATCAATAACCTCCCTACGGATATAGATTAAAAATCAATGTTTCTCTCCAACCAAATGACCCAATTTCTTTCTTGCATTGAATCGTCGTTCTACGAGGTTCTTTTAGTTTGCTTTTCACGATTTAGTTAGTTGTAACCCAACTTCTTCTGGGATGTATGCAAAAGCTTTTGATTCTTGCTTTTACTTGCCTGTCTATCCTTTTGAATAGAAATAATTTCGTTTGAATTTTAACTTCTATAAACAGTACTTAATTGGTTTTTAAGAATACTCTATATAGTAGTTAAAAACTATATAGTAGTTAGAATATAGTAGTTAAAAACTATAATTTATACAAACATGATTTTTACCCTCGTGAAAAACCTTCATATAGGTTCTTCGTAATGAGAGACTTTTTTCCCATTTAATTTTAGATATTTGAATTCACTAGAAGAAAGAATATTTGTTTGAAATAAATGTTTAAGGTGCTGAAGTTATTATATTCATTTTTTGTAAGATAATAGGGGCATAGTCAAATAGTTAAGATAATTAAACATGTTTTATTAAATAAACAGTTTGGAAAATTGTTTTAAATTACAGCGCATCAAGAATTAATAATGTATTTCGCAATAAAATTTGGTTTTTCAATTTTGGCAGTAAACTGAGACCTTAAAAATAAAAAAAATAATTAAGTGGATATTTTCGCTTTAATTGCTTTCTGTTGATTATAAGATCTACTTTTCATAAAATGAATGAATAAATAAATAATTAAATAATGAAACACAAAACAACTAAATGAAAAAAGTGGTAAATTCATGTAGGGGAAAATAATTAATAAATGAAAAATTGAATGAAAAATAAAATATGAACAAAGCAGTGAATTAACAGATGGAATATTGTAAATAAACTAATTAATAAATGAATAGAAAAACTTGAATTAATAAATGAATGAATCATGATAGAATATTAATTAAATATTTTACTTCGAAAAAAATGCTATTGTAGCAAACATATATTAGAATATACTATGATATGGAATTCAAATTAAAATTCGCAATAGAGCATTTAAATAATAAAACATTATCTTTTTTACACCAAATTAATTTCAACCAGTGACATGTGCTAAAAGGTTTTCAGGCAAAGAAAACTTTTTCTGAAAAAAAAAAAAAAAATCTGCTCTTGTAAGTGCTTCATCATTAAAAGAGAAAACTTTATCTTCACAAAAAGCTAAAAATTAATTAACGATCCTTAGAACAATGCATAGAATAATTAAACATTAGCATTATAAGGAAAGTGAAATTCGCAGGTCACTCCAATTTCTTTCCTTTCTTTTCTTTTAAGCCTTCCAACTCGCTTTTTTTCCGTCTACGTCCGACTAAATAAATAAAATCTAATTAGCGAGAAAACTAAAGAACTCCTGCAGATTGCTCTTAATTAAAAAAATTGGACGGGTGCCAGAATTTCAAATGCTTTCCTTTTATTCGTAGCTTTCACAGTTCAATCACAAAAGTTGTACATGATTTCACAACATTTCGCAAAATCTTTCATAGATTAAATTTTAATTTATTAAAAAAAACCGAAACTGCCCAATACCTTCTCTTAGTTTCACGATTTGTATTCATTTCAATTGTAATTACGACAGAGACATAATACTTACTGTCTGTATGCTACTTTATTAATGGCAAAGTAGTGAAAAATGAACCTTATGATCACTGTTTTCGATTCTTCCATTGTCTCCATTTTTTAAATATTCTGCTCGTTATTTTCTATGCTACTATCTAAAGTGAAGCAAAATCATTTGTAGCAGCTAAAAGCAGATATGTTTCATTAATGTTTATTTATTAATATTTTTATTATAAAATTTCAAGCCCAAAATTGCAATTAAGAAAAGTAGAGATGCACTTTAATATCAGACAGAATAAAAGCAAAACATGATCGAAACTTTTTTTCTTTTTGAATTATGACATAAAATTAAGTACAAATTAGATACTATACTTTATATTAAAAAACAATTTAGTAATATCTGGTGGTGGGGTTTATGCAATTTGAAATTATGTAATTAAAATAAATAATAACTTAAGAGTTCTTTTTTTTTTCTTTTGCTGTCTCTCTTATGGAAAATAAATACTTCAAGCGTATAATTAATTTGAAATGTCAGTATTATTACATCGTGTTACACATAGCAGGCATCATAGGCGGCTGGTGCACCTAAAGGGGGGGGGGTCAAAAGAAATACGGGAGAGGGGGTTGAAAGAAATGGGGCGGAATATGGAGTCAAAAATACACCTGGCTCGTTGATTTTCATCCATTCTTATGAAATAACAAGAAAAAAAGTTGATTTTTGGAATTTTCAGCTTTTATTTTGGTGAAATTAATCAATCCAGTGAGTAAAAAATCATTTTTCACTCAATTATTACTTTTAACCGTTAAAAGTTAGGGGCAAAGCCCAATCACTTTTGGAAGTGAGGGGGGCAGTCGCCCCCCTTGCCCCCCTGTACCAGCCGCCTTTGGCAGGTATACGTGAAGTATACAACTATAATTCGTTTGCTTTTATCTAAAAATCTTTGATTTTTTTTCCTATCACATCTAGATTTAACCCATTAATGCCTAGCGTCCCTTTTTAGGGACGGTCCAAAAAAGGGTCTGAATTTCCCCAAAATAAACATTTCAACCAAATAATAGTGTTCAATGAGTACCTTGGTATTGTTTCAATTCGTTATTAACAGATTGCAGCACATAACCATTGGAAAGTGTGTTCTGTAGCAGTTTTAATATGCTCTTTATCAAAAATGACATCGTTCGCAATCTCAAGAGAAAAAGCTAAGTTTTCAAAGTTATTCCCAGCTTCCCAGTTTATGTTCATTGCTGATTTTATTTCTTCTTATAAAATGTCTTTTTAAATATTATATCGTAGGCAGCAAAATTTTTCAGTAAAACAAGTATGCACCCTCTGGGGTGTATCGTAACTTTTAAGGGACGATGTTTTTTTCCTTAATAAAACAATTATTTTTAACATAGTACCTTTTTTATTATTTTTCCTGTCCATTAAACACTGTTTGTAACCAGTATACAAAATATCTTTGGGAAAAAAAAATGTAAGGCATTAATGCGTTAAGTTTCCCAGTAATAATGAGCGCCCTATTTGTTTTTTTTTTTTTTGAAATCTAAACTTTTACTTTAAATACTTTAATTACGTATAACTGATGTAGCTTACACTAATCAATACTAAAACCTCAACTGGATATAGAAATAAACAGACAAATTATAAAATGTCCTTTCGCTGCTGCACATACATGAACAATTAATGAGAATCAATGATAGTTTTATATTTTTGAAAATATTTTTTAATTGTTTGCATGATCAACGTTTTCGTCAACTATGTGTATTAATGTAAAAAATAATTAATTCTTTACACTGAAACTACTTTTCTCTCTCTCTCTCTTCCTTTCATTTTTCTTCGCACTCTGCACCTCCAAACTTCCTACCCAAAACACAGAGGACGCCCCTTCATTCATTTTTACATTTCCGGAGCTAGCCACTCATCCGGGATCGTCCATCTCCTTAAAATGCTCAGCCTCCGGTAATCCTCTCCCACAGATCACATGGCTCGTTGATGGATACCCCATTCCCGAAGCGTATCACATACGAGTCGGAGACTACGTCAGCGACGAGCGGACCGTTAATAGTTACGTCAATATCACCAGCGTGACCGTTGAAGATGGTGGCACCTACCACTGCATCGCCCAGAACGGGGTCCGCATGATTGACCACGCCGGGAGACTCAACATCTTCGGACCCCCATATATCAGGCCCATGAAAAATATCACCGCTCTGGAGGGACAGTTTATGGCCGTGCACTGCCCGGTTTCTGGGTATCCCATCGCCAAAGTTTACTGGGAAAGAGGTAGGTGCATTCTTTTAAATGAGTGTGAAGAGAGAGAAAGTGAGAGAGAAATTGTTCTATGATGTGTTGTATTTTATTTATTTATTTAAAAGAGTATTGCTTACAAGAGAGAAACCCAATTAGTTTAAAATATAAAAACTACTACACATACACTGTAAAAAAAAAAAAAAAAGTTTTTACAACACAATATAGTTAATTTTACATTACTAAACTGTAAAAAATACTAATTTTGCAATACTAAACTAAAATTGCTAATTTTGCAGTAGTAAACTGTGAAATTGCTAATTTTAGATTATTATCGTTGTTTTTTACAGTTTTAAACTGGAACTTCTGCTTACAGTAATTTACTGTTGTTTTTACAGCATAATACAGCTAAATTTTACGGCAATAAACTATACAAATTTTAAATTTACGGTAAGAAACCGTAAAATCGCTAGTTTTACAGCTTATTACTGAGTATTTTACAGTTTTAAATTGGAACCTGGGGTGTCAGTATTATACTGTAAAAACAACAGATCATTTTTTGCAGTTTACAGATATAAAATGGCATGTTAAAAATATCTAAACCGTGACAATGAGTTTTGAAAAGTTTGTAAAATTAAAAAAGAAAAAAATATATAATATAGTTAATTTTGCTGCATTTGCTACTAATAAAAATATGGTCCTGTTGTGTTTAGATTAACTTTATAAACTGACTAATTCCAAGAAACTTGTATGACTTTTAAAAATATTAATACTGTGATCAATGGCAAGAATTTTTAATCAGAGTAATTTTATTAATAAATTAGAATTTTTCTAAAAATTCATTTGAAAAGTTAAAAAAAAAAAAAAAAACATATATGTTTGGTACAATTTATCAGCAAATGAGGAAAAAAAAAGATAATCGATTTCAAAATTAAAAAGAGAATTGAAACTAAATATGCGTTTTGCAGTAATTTAATTTTATGATGTTTGCAAAACGTTTGTGTTAATTAAGTTTCTACTACACACTTAAAATGTTTGAAAAATATCAAACTTTAGCGTGTATTTTTCTTCCTTAAATAAGCTTTTAAAAGCACACTAGGCAATCATAAAATGTGGTGAAGAACATCGCGCATGAAAAATTAGCTAATGATTTGCTGTAATTAAACCATAACTTACTGATTTAAACATAACTTCACAAAAGTCACAAAAAAAAATAAATAAATAAATAAATAAAATACACTGGGTTCCATCGAACTAAATCTTGATACTTGTTTAACACACTTATCTATCTATATTTACATTTAAAACTACTGAAAAATTTTCAGACTTTCTCGGAAGAAAATGGAATGCATTTTTTTTGAGCAATTGCTTTTGTTTTAGTAGTTAAAAAATAAATAAATGAATAAATAAACTCCATTGCTAACGATACACATAGAATAGATATAGATAACTCATTGAAAATTAGAGATATTATTTTTTTCAAATGCCTTGCCACATACTTTATTCCGCTATGAGTTTAGAAACTGAATTCGTATATTTGAAAAATATATCTAAGAAATCATCTATGTTTGGATATCTGGAATTTTCATCAAAAGCAATGTATTTCTTTCAAAATCCAAAGAATGTGGTACAAATGTTGGGAAAAAAAAAACTGCCTTCCTCTGAAACTTGCCAAACAATATTTGCAAAGGTAAACACAAAACTATACCGGACAAAATTGCAGAAACATTTTCGGAAAAATCACTACTCTGATTCAATATTTGACTCCCTAAGTCAACATTCCATTCCTTGGAAGAAACATTCTTTCCTCAAAAACGAAATTTAATTTCTTCCAGATTTAAGCTCCGAAGAATCAGATAATCAAACTCTCCTCCTTGCTGAGAAAAGGAAAAAAAAAAAAGCCAACTTGAAACATTCTCCAAAAGAACCGATAACATGCTATTCTCTTGTTCTGTCCACGTCACTCTATGGCTGGATCCGGAAAATAGTCCGCCATTTAGAGTGGCTCAGGCACTTGGGATGGGCTATCGATAGATCTCGGGTTATCAAAGAAGCTACGAAAATGATCGATTTATCCCACTTCAAGGGTAGCCTCTCGTGTTCTGAAGAGGTCATTACGAAAATGCGTGACTTCATTCTTTCATGTACTTCGATGTTCGATTCCATTTCTTTGTTTCCTTTTTTAATCTCGGATAAGGATAGTAACGGAACTCAAATCTCTATTTCACAGTCACTTTTAGCAATTCTATGAGATTTTCTTGATGTATTTTGATGAAAGAACTGGATGTAATATTCTTTAAAAAGCATTAGTTTTGAAAGAAATGTACTAGGTTTTAATGGCGGTTATAGATTTATAGCTTTATTTATAGTTCTGAAACCATAGTTTAAAAATGTTGGTAAGAAAAAATTAAACATTATTCACCATATTTTTTTACTCACTAAAATGGTATAATCTGTGTAGACACGAATTAAATTCGAACATTAAACATTTTTAGTTAATTTTTATTTCAAACTACAAAATTTTCGTCGTGAACAATGCATTTCATGTAACATACAAAGAACTCCTTACACATGTTTAAAAAACAACAACAAAAAAATGTTTGATAAAAAACTAGTTAGGTAATAATTAGGAGGTGTAACTGCAGTTATTGAAATAAATATTTGCTGCATGTTGTTTTTACTAATTTAAAAGGCTGTGTTTGTTTTGTGATCTGGTATGTAAAAGGGCATGTATTTCGTATAGTTATTCAACTAGATAAAATAATAATTTTCCATTCATCAGTTTTAAATGATACGAAAGTAGTTTAAATTCATATCAATACCTTAAATATATAGGATTAAATAGTTACGGTCAATGTCTTTCTTTATAATCTTATAAATTACCGTCCACGACTTTGCCTGTGGTAGAAATTTAACAGAGGAATTGACCCAGTGCTGCTGCAGCCATTATAGAGCAGGATATGTTTATAGTATTCATGAATAATAAAAAATTAAGTTCTGAAGTAAAAATTCCAGTTTAAGCACTGGTGCATTTTAGGCAACATTCCCCCAAACTAAAGGCAAATATTAGGAATTACAATTGAATGCCTAAGTTATTTCTTCAAGCATTTCAAAAAATTCAGATTGTGAAATAATTCAATTAACTTCCGATTAATACATCAGCGAATAATACCAAATGATGTAAAATTATGTCTTCTACCATAATTTCATGTTGGCTTTAATATTAAGTCGTGCTAGTTTTGTCAATGTATGTAGTTCAAAAACGATATTTTTAGCTAATGATAAAATGGCATGAAACGCAGGTAGTTGTATGTCGGTTGTTTAATGCATAAGTATAATAATTGAAAAGATTAACAGCAAAGTTTTCGAAACGCAATAAATATTACAATGTTTTTATTGATTGAAGAAATTCATTATGTTATTTTAAAATGTATTCATACATAAAATCAGACTAAAATAATGTAAAATGGAAAACAATATAGTAGAAAACTAGCAAAACATGTTTAATTTAGCTTCACTACGGAACATTCAAACGCAATTTAAAGATCCAGAGGGAAAAAAAAAAACTCAGCCTTATTTTTTCAATTTCCAGATGGTCGGCCACTTCCTCACAATCATCGGCAGAAAACTTTTCCTAACGGTTCACTAATCATTGAAGATTTGCAGAGAACAAATGATGGCGGCATTTACCAATGTGTGGCGGAAAACAACAGGAGTAGAACTGCAAGAAGGGACGTGTCTCTCAATATAATGGGTAAGTATTTTGGATAACTTCATGATTAAAATATAAATAAAAATAAAGGCGTAGTTACCCATTCAGGAAAGTTTTTGTGCCCGAAGGACATTTAAATTCATTTTCGTTTTCTGGTAGAGTAAAACATATAGTAATGTTTTGACATATAGGTAACAAATTATTTCTTTAAAAAAATACTTGGAAGCCTTCAGCAACTGAGGATTAGAAATTTGTTGAAGGAAATTTCAAAACAAGTATTGATTGAACAATAACAAAACTAGAACTTTAAGTTGAATTCTTGAACGAAGATCAAAGCAAGTCCTTAGAGTAGCAATTCTGATCTTTTTATTCGAGTTATCAAGCAGCTAAAATGTATCTAAATTTAAGTGTGCCAATGTCTTATCAATAATGTTTTTTTCTAAAGTGTGTTTTTAGATTAGAGCTAATGCTCTTATATCAAGTGATTATTCAATGATAGAAATATCAAAGGATTTACTGAAACAAAGAATCAAGAATAAATAAAACAATTAATCTTAAAATTGTTATAACAATTTGTACAAAAAAGTTTAACTCTGTTTCTTCAGAACAATTGCAGATTCGTAGATTGACTCTTTTGTGTGAATATTCATGAAAATTTAGTGTTGAGGTTATATATTTCAAAAATTTTAGGTCGGCCGTAGATAATAATTTACTTTAAGTTGTAAATGATTAAAAATCCATTTATGTGTACTTTCTAAAAGATATTACATGTTAAGTACCACTAAGGTATACATTTTTTTTCTAATATAAGATATCACGTGATTCTGCTTAATACTGTCAAATATTTTTACATGCTAGAAGAAGAAGAAAAAAAAAATTAAATCACTTACAATTAACATGCAACAAGATGTTCCGATCTTCTGTATTTTGCTAAGTTTTCTTTTTATTTTTTTATATTTTAATTCACTTTAAAATAATTATGAGTAGCTGAAAATAACGTTTTTTACATTAAGGATTAACAATCCTTTAGTTTAAGTGCATTACTAACAGTGCTTAATTTTTCTTTCCATATTTATCTTTTTCCAGCACCGCCAGTAGTTGAACCATTCTCTTTTGCAAGTGGTTTGTCCGAAGGTAAACGGGCGACCGTCACGTGTGTTGTTGCATCTGGTGATCTTCCAATTCGGATATCTTGGCTGAAAGATGGAAGCCCTTTACCGGATAGTCTACGAGGTTCTATCAGCACTGTAAATGAGTTCACTTCCACTCTATCTTTCAGCAGTGTCTCACAAATACACAACGGTAACTACACTTGCATTGCATCGAATCCTGTCGCATCGAGAAACTACACTACGACCATGCTCGTTAAAGGTAATCAGAAAATTATGATTTATATAAAAGTAAATTTATTCAAAGTTAATACAACTGGTTATAATATTACACCCATCCATT
Source organism: Uloborus plumipes (assembly GCA_038373865.1). Classification (NCBI taxonomy): domain Eukaryota; kingdom Metazoa; phylum Arthropoda; class Arachnida; order Araneae; family Uloboridae; genus Uloborus; species Uloborus plumipes. The sequence continues at coordinate 24,910 of JAXGGA010007930.1, forward strand.
TATTTTTTAATAGATCTACCGAAAAAAAAAAACTAATTTTTGACAAGCAATGGCAACTAGATGCTATTTTACTTTATGATGATGCCCTAGTAATTATTGCTATGTAATTATTTATGTATTTATTTTTTATTTTTAAATTTTAGAATGAAAAGATTAGATGTGGTATTTACTATATAGCTCAAACAATTGCTAGTAATGTTCTACTGTTGTCTGATTTCATAAGCTGTTTAACTGCAGTGGTGTCATCCAATTTTTATTCGCCTTATGCTCATAATATAAATATTAAATTCTGCTACTAGCTACTCATTTATCTGAACAACTTTTAATCATTCAGTAAGCAGTCTCTAGAAAAATTAAAAATTTTGAAACAATTACAGTTTAAATCATACGACCCTTCAAGAAAATTTGAACAATGTATATATGCATTATCTTTGTTTCTATATATATTACATGTTTTTTAAAGTACCACCAAAATGGAAAGCAGAACCATCTGATAAGTCAGTAGTTATGGGACAGGCAGTCATGTTTGATTGCCAAGCGATTGGATATCCAGACCCCGTGATTCGCTGGAAGAAGGCACCTGGTAAGCATTTTGATGGATGATTTACTTATTCCTATTCTATCTCCCTCTCCCTTCCGCAAATAAACTGCATTTTAAGGTGTGTAATAACCTAATTGTACAATATGTTTGAGAGATAAAGTTAATCTGAGTTAACAGTTTGATAAAGAAGAGGACTAAGTCATTAATAATAGACAACTGACCTTCGGAAAACTCTATGTTAGGGTCATTTGACTCATAGTTGTATCTGCCTGTTTTTTATCATTGTATTCGTATTTTAATAGGTATTGGGAAAATGTCTTTAATTTCATCAAGGATCTTATATATTCAATGTAAAAACTATTTAGCATTATCAGTCCATTCACCTTTACCAAGCCTATGCATTAAATAGCTAAATCTGTAGACTATTATTGTTGACATGTCTGCACAACAATAACAACATATAACAAAAGACATCCGACAAAAGATTTTGTCGGATGTCTGTATATCCATAAGCTCCCACTTTTTGCATTGAAAAAAGCGTTCCTTGTAACACCGAAACAAGTATCTGCCGTATTAATGTGCATTTTTGCATTTTAACGTTATTTTATATGCTGCCTATGAATTTTTTACCCTTTGCGTGCAGAAAACAAAAATGTTTTTTTTTTTTTTTTACATTGAGTCATTATAATAATCATTGACGCCAACATACATAACGTTACTTATCGAAATTGCTGAGTAGACTAATAGTAATATGGCATCGTTAATGTACTGCGTATGCCCGTGTAAAAATCAAGATCTTTATTTTCGTAACGGCTCGTAACATATGCAATTATGCGTACTTCCAATTGAAAAAAAAAAAGTTCAACATAAGGTGTAGATTTAAGATAGTAAAAATTTGAAGCGGAAACAAAATTAGTGAAAAAAATACGAAAACTTTTTTTCGGTGCTTAGGGCCTCGAATTTATTTTTAGGCAAAACAGAAGCATGGGATAATACGGTTTGAACACATAACTTAGGACGAACGACGAGATTGACGGTTAAACGAAACACGTTTTATGTGCAAGCTCAACTCCGTATAAAATGCAACATGAACGAAAAACGCAACAGTACATAAAGCATATTTTATGCCGGTTTTATATTTATTTCATCCAGATATAAGTGAACCTATATAGTTGGATACCAACATCAATCGGCTATAATTCTAGCTTTATCTTCCTTTTTAATGCGTATATATTTAAAAGTACTTTATTAGCAGTAAAATGTTTTAGACCCAAAAAATGTATATTTTATGTTAAAAAAAAAGTTATACTAAAAACAGTTGTCAATATGAATTTTATAATCCTAGTCCCCCCCCCTCCCCAAGTATAGTTAACTTTCTACTAAAATTAGTGCGAATTCCTTTTTTTTTTCTACAGATAAAGGAAACAGTAAAAGTACAGATGTAGGAAAACTAATTTAAAAATTTGGATCTTAATTAGTTTTCCACCAATACTTCCGAAAAATAATAGATTATTTTAATGGCTGGTCTACATTTTTTTTATTAATATATACTAATGTGCACTGAAAAGTATTTAAATTTAAGCAATGCCCTAAGTACATTCCTACAGAGAACATCATAACATAAATTATCAAATTGTCCAAATTATATTTCAAACAGAAGATAAAAGAAAGCCCCTTCATACCTCATCCAATTAATAGGATTAAACTCCTGATGCATATCACTTGGATAGAAGCTGTCACTTGCTTCTCCACAATAAATACCACATTCCCCGTTTCGCTGATTACATGACTAGTAATTGTCCACATTACGTACGTTTTTGACGTGGTCCCTGAAAGCTGTTAAGTAATTACATTTTGGCCAAAATTGTACATGAAAATGAGCAGATATCTTTGCACGTTGTATCGATTGCGGGTATTTTTAGGTGGTTTTCGCTTTTATGCATCATTGCCTTTTCGCGCGTCATCAGTTTTGAAGTTAATAAATTCGCAATTATGATTTACGAATGAGAACCGTGGTTTTTAGGGAATCAAGTACATTGGACCGAGAGAAAAAAAATCTTAATGAGGGTGATATTTAGCGTTCTGACTGCTCAATTTTCTTAATGAAGTCGCGTAAAAAAATGCGATTTTTTTTTGGTTAAGTACAGGGTGGTTATAAATTAACGTTAGGTGTTTGGAGCCCTCTAGCGCGCGAAGTACTGAGCGAAGTACTGTCAAATTTCATGGGCACACATACTAGACCATGAGATTTTGATTTCTGAAAAAAAAAAGTTTATAAAAAATCACCACCAGGGGAAAATTTGGCGCTGTAACAGTGTATTTCTCTGAACATCGCGAATTAAATTTGAAAAAATGCTGTAATGCTGTACAAAGCAATTTCGCAAAGAAAAAATGATTTTTATTTGCAAATGAGGTTTAATATGATCGCCGTAAAATTTCCGGTATGGCCCCAAGGTCGCCCGATCTCAACACATGTGATTTTCCCTTATGTGGATAGCTAAAAAGTGTTATGTATCAAAGACATGTTTCTGATACAGCAAGTTTAAAGCATACTGTAACTTTGAAAGTCAGAGAAATCAATTCTGATATGTTACGAGCTACTTTTGGAAAATGTTGTGCATCGTATCCAGTTCTTGCAACTTCACAATGGTGATCATATTGAACTACATTTGTGATAAAAAAGTCATTTTTGCAAATAAAATGGATGCATATTTTGTCAGTAGCATTTAATTTTTCAACAATAAGAGTAATACACTTTTGCAGCGCCAAAATTTCCACTGGTAGCATTTTTTTCAACTATTTTTTTTTTAATTTCAGAAATCGAAATCCCATGGTCTAATATGTGTGTCCATGAACTTTGGTAATGTTACCCCCGCTAGAGGGCTCCAAACACACCTCATGTTAATTTATAACCACCTTGTATAAAAGACCAGTATAAAATATATATGCATGCTATATTTACATAAATTATTAGAGACATTTTGCTTAGTGGGATATATGTCATAGCAAGATTTAAGGAGAAGAGCTGCTTCACATTTTTTACAACAATATCGAGTTTCATAACGACTTCGAATTTTGCAGCAACAAATAATACATTTTAGGTGAAGCCCTTTCTTTATTGAAGTAGGAGACATGTGGCTTGTAAAATGGCTGAGTTGTTAGAATAAATACTTTCCTCCTTCATTGTTATTTTGATAAACAGCTGCTTCCTCAAAGAATGAGAGGGGGGGGGTGTTAACCCCTTTTGAACTTTTTAGATTCTCCTTTGCACTGGTACAGTTGTATTTGCTATAGAATTCGTTTTATTGTGACTGTAATCTTGATTTACAGTGTGGGGTTTTTACGCATACCTTATATTCTTCATACACTGAGTTCAATAATTTAAAAAAAAAAAGCTGAAGAAGTTTTCCGTCTCTTTTATTTAAAGAAAACAAACATCGGGCATTTTTGAAACACAATTCCAAACAAAGAAATTCCGTGTTCAAGCAAAATACTGCAGTGCAGGAATTAATCTGATATTGAAATGGTACAAGTGTGAAACAAGTTTGACATTAAAGTCGCAGTTTACCCCCATTTAGCGACCTGTCGGAAATACTTTGGGGGATATACCTGACACCTGATTCTCCATTGAAAACGTTCAGGTGTACTGCATTTTTTATTTTTGAGGGCGAAACAGAAAAGGGGTAAAAGGGAATCCGCGGTGGCTTAAGTGCTGGGGATTTCTGAGAAAAGGGGGTACGCATTGAAGAGAATCAGACTGTAGAAAAAGCGCCCCTTTTCTACAGTCCTTTTATAGCATAGTGTTTACTGAGATAACAATTGCCAAAGATTGTCACTCAGATAAGTGCAAAGAAAAACCTGAAATTTTGTTTTGTATTATATTTTTATGAAAAAGTTAATTAACAACCTCACGAAGAACATTTTTTTGAATGCATAAAAATGATACAGTAAAGGTCACACTTGTTAACTTTTTCATAGTGGACCATTTATCTGCACCGTATTAGTATTTTTATTTCGCATAACCACAATGCACACTGCACTTTCCGCCGTGGATGTCTGCCAGTGATTCTTCAGGATCGCAGGCAGTCATGCCCAGTTCAAAAACGATTTTTTTTTAAAATAATAACTCAACTGAATAACATCCAGCTCCCTCCACTCCAAGCAGATAATATTAAAAACAATATTTACAGATTTTCTTTATTTTTTTACCCCTAACAAAAAGCACCATTTCACGGGTTATTAATGCTTAGATTGGTAAATATATTTCTTTGTCACTATGTCTTATGTATCCTTAACGACACTTCCCTAGCAGCATCATCTCATCGGCCGATGATCGGCCATTCATCGAAACCAGATGAAATTCTCATCGGCCGATGATCCAATATTTCTCAGTCTCATCGGCCGAGCAGAATCCGAGCAGCAAAATCCGATGAGAATACGATGAGTTTTGGAGCAATTTACGAGCAGAACACTCCCGTGCCGAGGAATTTCATCGGGAAACTTGATCGGAAGGATATCGTTTTCCGATGGAATATAGCTCATCTTATTTTCATCGGGAAAGTTGATCGGAAGGATATCGCTTTCCGATGAAAATTAGCTCATCGAAAACCGTGCTCGGATACTGATCGGAACGATGTCATCGTGCGTTACAGGATCGGTTTACGAGGAGTTTGTTGATCGGCCGAGCAAAATCCGATGAGTTGATGCTACTTGGGTTATACTGCAAAAAAATGAACTGTTGTTTTTACAGTACAATACTGGTAGCCGAGGTTAAATTTTAAAAGTGTAAAATGTACAGTAATAAACTGTGAAACTAGCAATTTTAGTTATTACTGTAAACTTAGTAATTTTTACAGTTTATTACTATAAAATTAGCTGTATTATACTGTAAAAACAACATTCGTATTTTACAGTGTAACTGTCTTATTTTACTTAGTTTTAACTTTTTTAGCTTTCACAACATGGTAGTTTTTTCTACCGCAACCTGTGTATAGCAAAATGTATGAGATTTGTGTTTCATTTTATAAAATGTCGGTTTATTAGAGATAAAATGTACTACTGAACGCACTTTTTAGGCGTTGAATATAGCAATTCGATTCCAGCACTAATAATTTTGGTTCGTTTCCGATAGGTCATGCAAGGATCAGTAACTTATATCACTGATATAAACAACTGAAATTTAGTGTACTCCGGAAATAAATGTTAGTCAAACAAAAAAAATGACTATGTATAAAGCTGATAATTATATAAACTTATTTATTAAATCAGTGAAAATGAGATCATTATACCGTCATCCTATTTTCTGTTTGATAACGTTTCATTTGTTACTTTTTTTCCATTTTCACAACATTGTTTCTGAATGCGTCTACATTATTGTAAATATTTACTGCAGGATGACCCATAAATACCGAATAAGCTCAGTAGTGATAGAGTTCTTACTTGGAGTACCTCGATTACTCTTTCTAACGTAGAGAAATTCAGCGCTGTTACCTTTGGTTTACTACAAAATTGCGAGATTAAAGTATGACCCCAAATTGGGAGTAAAAATGAGTGTTCACATACATACTAATTCCATATGAGCAATAACTATTTTGTACATATTCATGAACACATTTGGGCAAATAGCGCTGTTCATGTAATTTTTAAATTAAAAAAAAAAAAAAAAAAAAAACCGTATACCGAATGTGGAGAACTCCGTAGAAAGAATCAATAGGTTCGTACACAAGTTGGCGACTAGTTTCAGTACTGCCTATCAAACTCTTTAAAATGTTTAACAATATTTCATTGTGAGCTATCAACAATTTTCTTTCGATTTATAATTCTGTCAAATCACTATTCGTCGCAGCAGTACTATGAGTTATTTTCTGGACGGGGAGTGAAATTTGTATCACGTGGCACAAGACAAATTTAAAGGATTAGTTGGCCATAGTATACACTGCAAAAAATGAACTGTTGTTTTTATAGTATAATACTTGCAGCCGAGACTCCAATTTAAAACTGTAAAATGCATAGTATATACTAAAACTAGCAATTTTAGTTTCTTACTGCAAATTTTAGTTTATTGCCGTAATATTCAACTGCATTATACTGTAAAAACAGCAGTATAATACTGGCAGAGGAGATACCAGTATAAAACTGTAAAATGCACGGTAATAAACTGTAAAGTTAGCAATTTTCCAGTTTAATTCTGTAAAATAAGCAATTTTACAGTTTAGTGCTGTAAATTTTAGTGCACTAAAATGAGAAATTTTACAGCTTATTACTGTAAAATAAGCAATTTTTACTTTATTACTGTAAAACTAGCTGTATTATACTGTAAAAACAACATTCATTTTTACATATACAGTGGAGTCTCGATAACTCGAAGCTTTAAAACTCGGATGTACCTTTATCTCGAAGCGCTTATTAGATTCCTAGACTCTTGAGAAAACTGTGTGAACTCCCTATTACTGGAACTTCCAATCGGGGGGAAAGCTTTTAGCCGGTCACTTGGGACTTCGAGTTATTGAGACTGGATTGTGCATACCATATCTTTTAAACATTCGATTTTGTAAATTTATTTCCTTTTTGTTTTATTTATTTATTTATTTATTTTTGTATAGTAACATCAACTTTTATTTATTTTTTTTATTCATTTGCTATTTTTACATAATTCTAATTTACATTTTCTTATGAAAAGAAAAAGCCTATGAATCTCATGATTAAAATATATTCAGATTTCCAAATAAAACCCTTGTGGTGTCGAGCAAAGTTTTCTCTAAGTATGCTTAATGCTGCCTTGGGTAATTGCCAATATTTTTCAAATACCTTTATATCGTTATCTAATAAACTCACGTGCTTGAAGAAAATAGAATTTGCAAGTTCTCGTTGTTCATTAGTTCGGTAAATTGCAACGACAGAGGTTCTCTTTGAGAGTGGTTTATTTTTATTTTTTCAAACAAAGGTGTCCTTGCATTTCGTATAATGAGCTGACTTGCAAATTTTATAATCAAGTGGCTGCTTTGTAGGATCATCAAAGGCTCTTAGATAATTACATTTGCAAATAAAACAAGGCATGTATATTAGGCATGGTGTTGCCTTGGAAGTTTATTATTTCTGTTCTCGCGAACATACAATGGCGATTTCATTTCGATAATTAGTGAGCGCCGACTTTTGGGGCTAAGAATTAATTTATGTTTATGGTAGGAGTATGTAGCGGATAATTCAGTGAAAGGCTTATGGGATGTATTACTTTTTCTTTTGTGAATATTGTAGTAGCGTGATCGTGCTTTGGGATACTTGGTTATAAACCACTTTGTTTTTTATTGGAATACAGAAAAAACACATCACTAAGCAACAAACTTTGAAATACAATTACGACTCAGGAACTTGTGTTATAATTCAAACCGTATACTGTGAAAGAAAATTTGTATTTTCAAGACTTAGTTTGTTTAACTTACACTACTTTGAAATTTTTTTTATAACTTATGAAATTATGAAAGTTTATTTAATCTTTTATATACCAATTTATAATGTATTAGCTCTCAACCCGTTACCGCTCATTGATCTATTTATATATCACTTTTTTTCAGACTCCTCAAACTAAGCCTTTTTATCATTTCTTACTCTTATTATCTGGTTTCCTATTAATAATTGGTTTAATAGGATATTAGCCAATAAAACTAAGCAATGATAAAAGGGTGTAGTTTTCAGTGATAAGTCTAAAAAGAGGTAATATATAAATATGTCACTGGACTGTAACGGGTTAAACAAGATTTTTGTTTGGCTGTAATAGTCATTTTACTCATCAGTTTCAATTTAAAACTCAGTTCTGTATTAAAATTTTAATATTTGTTTACAATTTAATTCTGTAAGTAATGTTCATCATCATGTTTTTAAAGGTTGTTGTATGCAGTAGTATTGAAAATGAACTAAATTAAACAAATATTTGTATCAAATCATCAAATCGAGCACATCCATAGTATAAATTAAAATTTTAGAGAAAAAAAAGACTTTTAAGGTTTTTTTTTTTTTTTTTTCGATTGGAATTTTAATTTCCGTTAGTCTAAAATGTTCTCTGAAAAACTCTGGTATGGAGCCCACACTACTTCCTTTTACGTTTAAATTTCTTAGTAGATCCCTTCAGCTTTAAAACAGTACTTGAAGTGAGCAAGATAACAATTCAAACATTTACACCCCAAGTTTGCCACGAAGCAATGCAAAAAATGTTTTACAATGATTAATTTTCTAAATATCGCTGATTTTAGCATCATTCAGTGGATTTTTCGCAAAATATCGCCAATAGCGCCAAATTGAACCCAAATTCAAAAAATATTTTTCGCCAAATTTGTTGCCAACTTTGCTATGTGTCGCCAAGTTGGCTTCAACACTTTGCGACCAAAAGCTTGGTGATATATCGCCAAGTGGTCGTGCCAATTCATATCGCATAAGTCTACATTGAAATTAACATTGATTTACCCCCAAAAGGGGTAAAACACCCCCTTGGGAACATTCAAATGCAATCACAAGGGAAGGTGCACAACTAGACCCCCTCAGAGCGCAAAAATTTCTACGGCATATAGTTTTTGAGTTATGCGACATACATACGCACATACATACGTACATACAGACGTCACGAGAAAACTCGTCATAATAAGGTCGGGGGTGGTTGAAAAGGAATTTTTGGCTTGTTATATGTTGGTAGGTACATATGCACGTGCTGACAGGTCGAAAAATCGACTCAACATTCATTCGGAGGTGAGCAAAATCTAAATTTAGACCCAAATTCGAGTGAATTTCTTTTCGTGATCACAATATTTCCTGTATTATGTAAAAGGAAGTAAGAACAATCAACCAAAATTATTATTTTAGAAATTTATCCAAAACATCGTTAAGTAACAGTACTGTTACTTTAACTTTCAAGTTCTTTAGTATAAAAACTTGATTTCTTTTGCTCAAATTTAAACTCATCAAGGTTTTTTTTTTTTGTTTTTCATTATTCACATTTGAACTCTTATTACGTCATAAATTAAAAGCTGAAATCAAAATGCTACACTCATATCGTACATTAATTTTATTATTTTTAATGTGCCATAAAAATATCGAACATACGGGTATTTTACAATTTTTTCGGTCACTGTTAGATAAAGCATCTTATCGTTTCGACGTGATTCAAGTGGTTAGCATCCTATTGTCAGTTACACACTACAAACGCTGTTTTCGTGCCTTAACTCTTTATTCTCCTAGTCACGAACATGAACTTCTATATTTTTTGTGCTCTTTATTTTTAAAAGGGGAATAAAACTTCTCCCTGCTCGTGTATTTACAGAAGGATCCAAGAGTCAGTTTCAAGTGATCATTAGCAACGAAAATGTTCAAATCCTGGAAAATGGTTCCTTGATCATCAAAGAGGCTTCGAAAGACGACAGTGGACATTACATGTGCCAGGCCACTAATGATGTGGGATCCGGTTTGAGTACCGTAGTGCATCTTAAAGTGCACGGTACGTTTCGAGTTCTTTGTTGGTTTTATGAGTTATGTTGATTTAAATTTATCAGATGAGCAATTTGCTTGGAAGGGTTTTATTGACGTATGAATTTTGTTTTGCTTATGGTTTCAGGAGATATATTCTATAACTGCAGTTTTGACAACATTATTATTATTATTATTATTATTATTATTTTAATTTTCCACTATCTCTATGTTTTTCTTTCTCAAATTACATCTGCATTATTTCAAGAAATTAATTACAGTATTTTAAATCAGAAAAAAATTCGTTTATTTAAGTTGCTAGCGTAACCAATGATTAAAAACAAAATCTTGCAGAAATATAATTTCAAACGAAATACTTTTAATTCAACTGAGTAACATTTAATATTTTATACTTCGGATGTAATGTATATAATAAGCGATGATTGATGTCAATGTCTTTTAATTTCTCTTCAATATATTTTTCAATTCTGCATATGATGTAAATATAGCTCATATTGCGTGTATATGTAAGCCTGTACTTTTAAGTTTAAAAATCAACAATTTTAATCGATTTTTTTATAATGTGAAAAGTAGATACTTTGGTAAACATAATAAGACTTTGACTCTTTTAATACTTGGAAAAGTGAAAAAAATGCCAATATAGTTCTTTATATAACACATTTACATAGCAATTGCTGTTTTCAATTTAAAATAACTATGCTATTATTTCTGTTCAAAAACAATTTCAAAACATTTCAAAGAAAGTAAAAAGTTATACCATGTCTGAAGACTGGATGACTATACAAATTATTATTGAAATAAAAATTTGTAAGGAAACTTAATCAAAGGTTCAAAGGTTTTACTTTTAGCTCCTTATCTTCTTAGTTATAATTAACGTAAAAAAAAGTAACTTGTGTTTTACAGTTGAAAACATAAAACGAAAAAAAAAAACATCTCTTTTTTTTTCCTATTTTTAGATGGTAATTTTATCCGTCAATTTATAATCTTTTTCATGTAACTCAACCGTGAACCTATATTTACTGTTAGGTTTTTCTTTTTTTTTTACTCACTGTTTTACATTCTTTTTTATAACTGAATATTTAAACTTGACGTGGATATTTCTTCTATTTGATAGCTTCATCTTCAATTATTTCTAAACTACTTCATAACTCATCGAGCCTAGTTTTCTTCCAATTAGATTTGCGAAATTATGATTTCTATACTTTTAAACCGTGGTCTTATTTTGGCGAAACAGCTTTTTAATGAGAAAAATTATTTGTAAAAAAGTTATGGAGTTTCAAATACAATATAAACCTGAGACATGACAGTTTTCATTCTATTCATCTTAAGATTTAATGAAAATAGTTTTTTACCGTAACTGAAATGCGTGCCCAGTAGTAATATATTATATGAAAAACCTAACTAATAAATAAATAATGTGGAAATTTCTTAATTGTGTTTCATTTTTAATTTGTAAATGTGAATATTTTTCTTCCTCAGTTGCTGCTCATTTTAAAGACAAATTCAAAGCATTCACACTTAAAAAGGGTCAAAGTGCTGTATTAAATTGTCGGGCAATTGGAGAAAAGCCTTTGACAATAAGCTGGCAAAAAGACAGACACCCATTCAATCCATCTTTTGAGCCGAGGTGTGTGTGATTATTTTTTATATTAGAGTTTAAAAGAAAAAAGAAAGAAGAAATATAACTGTATCGCTGTTTTATTTGACTATTGACTCTTCTTACGTAGACAACTGACACATATTTTGTTATCATTTATTTATTTATAGTTTTTCTTCTTTTTCTTTTTTTTTTTTTTTTTGATAAGAGCAATAATCAAATAATAATAATAATAATAATAAAAATATATTGTAAATAATGCAATACCATGAAGAAAGGCATCATCCGAATGAAATGAAATTTTCACCAAACGTCAGTTTTAGGATATTATGTAAAGTAACCATAAATAAATGCGGAATCGCCACGCATGCGTTGGATGAGCAGCGCCCCCTGAACTGATGAGGAATGTATACAAATACTTTGTTGCAGTGGGAAGTTGTAATGGTGCATGGTTGTTTAATGCCTGCTTACGGAGTATAGTTCAATACTGTTTGCATGCACAACCAAAGTTTGTATTTTGAAGTAGCAGGAAACCGATCACGAGCGAGACTTTGAAAACTCATTAAAAACATAATTTTAGATCAAAAAAATGGTTGATATAAAAGGGAATTTATTTAAGAACTACAACAATAAAAATTAAAGAATCAGTCGTTTTTCTCTTAATACAATTTTCTTCTCATTGTTTTGGCTTTCTAACATTAACAATATGTACATAAAGATTCAATGGCTAGTCTTGAAGCAGAAATACATAATATAATTAACAGCTAATTAATAGTAAATTATAATTCAGCTATATGATAAAATACGGTAAGTACAGTAAGTAACAGCTTCAGTAGTTAATAAGCTGCGATGCTTGCCTCAGTTTGCAGCTATAACATGTAGTCATCAATGATTTCAAATACGATTCTCTAAAAATATCATTTTTATATTAAAGTATGAAACTATTTCGATTTCTTACACAGTTTACATGGTTTGCTCTTCGAAAATTTTATAGATAATATCTATCTGTTGGATATAGACTGAATATTTCTGGAATTATTATTGGTTAAAGTATATGTTTTCGCTTTCGGTCTTTCACATTCTATACTTCACATATCTATACACATTATATTTATTTATATGTTTTTATAGTTTCTTCATCTGGTACAGATAAATAGGGCAAGACATTCCTTGGAGCTAGTGGCTAATTTTTTCTTGTTCTTGCTAATTTTCTCTTATTGTTCCGCGGAACAATTCTTTTAAAACTCAAATTATAGGTTAGGTAACGAAATGTAAATATTTTCATCGTAAGATATTAGGGTGCACAATTTATTTCCGCATTAAAAAAAACTGAAAAACTAAACACTAAATAGTAAATTTCGAGCAAAAGACCAAAAACACCAAAAGGAACAACATTTACTTTCGTAAATCAGCGATGCACGTGCTCGGCTTTTGATATACAGTACAAAACTGGGCTGCCCAAAATGGTTGCCATTTGTGCACTGTAACATTCTATTTGATGACGTATTAACAAAATACATTTATATTTTTTCTTACCTAAGTTATTTCAAATCAAACAACTTACCAGTGGAACTTTTAACCCCGCTCTCTCCTACTCGTTTATGTCTAGTATAAAAACAGTTCTTTGTATCAGTAAATATTTATATATTTACTTATTACTGATTTTTAATGTAAGCCTTGTATTTTCCATTAAAACTCATTCAAAATATATATTATGTGTTTGTTACGTAGTACCGTAGTTTAATTACAAAAGGGTGAAACGTGCTGATAAAACTAACATTTAGGCTATATTTCAAAATCAAACTTGTGTTCTACAGTTTAATGAAAATGCAAATTTTATAATTTCAAATTTGAATTTGTGTAACCATTAAGAATGATTCTTCTCAAGGACATCAATATTCATTTATATCTTTGAGGAGTTTGGTGGAAATTTACCTATCATAAATCAAACTTCGCAGAAATCCAGACATTGATAAATGTATGTCATTAATAAAGCATGAATATTTTATCATTCATTTCCGAGTAATCAGAAATTTGTTATCAGTACTGAAGCTAGCCCATATAAGTAGATTTTGACACTTTACAAAACCTGAAAAAGGAAAGAATGTTCTTTACTTTAAAAAAGGGAAAAAAGAACAATAATGAAAATAAATTTCTTCTGAGCTGCATTTTAAGCTGTTTGAAAATATATCCGTACACGGTTTAACCAGTCTTTTTGGGAAAATAAGCCCACCTATGACACTAAATTGCACAATAGGGTGGAGCGAAAAAAATGAATTTTTGATTTTCGTAAACAGGTACCTTTCATTTACTGTGAATGAGGATAAGTAACAATTGTGTAAAATATTTCACTTTTGCGACGTCATCTTTAGTCTGCGCATTTGGCCTAAAGTTTTGAAATTTTTGATTTTTTTAATATTTTTCAAATTTAAAAAAAAAAATATTACAAATGATAAAACTAGTGACGGGTGGGTATCAAATGAAAGAAAAAGGTTTAAAATATACAAGGCATTTTTTCAAATCATTTTAAATTATGATTTCAGTCTGCGCATTAGGCCCAAAGTTCATCAAATTTCCCAAAATTTCTGATATTTTCAACATTTTTTAACTCAGTTTTTTCTCTCAATATTCACTTGAAGTGTCTTCAAACCTATTTTTGTTCATTTTGTTATTACTTTACACTCTGCAACTCTTCGCTAGCTCATGTGGAACTACCCAGGACTCACCACGAGGAGGTGGCCTCACTTTCGGTGCCACCCGCGCTCCCCTTGCTTCCGACCAATGAGAGCACACATCAACATTTTTTAGACAAGTCAGGAACAATAGAATGTTTCTTTGAATAGGATATTGTTTGCATTGTTTTTGATGGATGCTCTACAAAGACAGGAAAATACAAAGGTGTAATACGGAAACTGGAAGAAAAACTTGATAGACCTCTGTAACTGGATATTTGCCAATTACATTTGAATGAACTTAATTTGCGACATTTTTTGCAAAAGCTTGATGGACCTACCAGTGGACCAAAGTGATTTTTTGGGCGTGTTGGGAGAAACTAAGCAACATTTATACTTTCAAATCAGTTCAATTTGAACTGAACCTATAGAATTTGTCGTTAATCAGATCGATTTTGGCAATAAAAATGATTTAAGTACTGAGCAACAGTAACATCATGAGATGAGAAAGATAGTTTTGACTGGGAAAATATCCAAAAAATTATGAAACAAAGCTTTCCCAAGCCAGATGGTTAACTACAGCAAACATAATCTTTAGACTATAATTTTTAAAAGAGTTAATAACTTTCGCGATAAAAGTGTCCTAGCTCTTTTAGGATGAAGTGCATACGTTACTAATTTAGCTTTAAATTTGTGCGAGATGATAAAGAGTTATACTTATCTCTCCGGGAAAAAGCAAAAAATTGTATTCACATCCATTCAAAACAATGTATACTTTGCACCCTAAAAATATGCTGTTATCGATATCTATACATATAAAAATGGATGTATGTATGTTTGTTCCTTATACAAATCCACAGTTTTCGTCGGATATTCAACAAAATTGGCACAGAGGTTCCTTGATGCACTAAAATTCACATAGTCGGGGTTTTGAAATTTTAAAAAATCCAAAAAGCACAAAATTCAAACTTTTTGTCTCAAAATAGCCATTTTCTTTCACCTTTGAATAGATAGAGTAATAGAGGTAAGCCTTTAAGCATACAAATTGATAAAATGTAACACGTTAAAAAAGGAGTATTTTCCAACAAAGATTACGATTAACAATGAATTATCAATTTAAAGCTCACCTATTTCATTTTAGCATGAAATAAGTTTTTATATTCCCATGTAGATAGAATGCATTCAAATATATTTTTAAAGCTATGTTGTATTAATAAGCACCCGGGCAACGCCGGTAATAATCTAGTTAGTTTATAAGAGAGAGCATACAAAGAAACTTGTTTTAAATCGTATTGTCAACGCTCAATCTAGAAAACAAACAAGCAAACAAGTGAGAATGCTACAGATCCCAAAAATAGATAAAAATATATTTTCATACATTACATACATTAATCAAAAGCCAGAATACATCGATATGTTTTCTTGTCATGATGTGGAAATTACAAAGCCACCGTTTATACGTAATTTAACAACACAATATTTACAAAGATTACTGGAAACTGAGAATTTAAATATGATTTCTGAATGCGCTCTTTTTAAACTTCCATTCAAGACTCAATCAGTTGAAAGAGCTGTCAAATAGGTCACAAGCTCTTCAAAATTGGTATGTAATCACAGGAAAAGAAAAAGTTTAGTAAAAACGAGGATATCTGATAGAAATATTAGATCAATTTACGACACAAAGGAACAATTTAACTTTTAAAGACGTATCTAAGAAATATAAATCCGTGCTCGCATTGGTTGGAAAGAAGGACTCACGTGTAGGACTAGAAGTACGGTTACCTCCTCGTGGTGAGTCCTGGGTAGTTCCACATGAGCTAGCGAAGAGTTGCAGAGTGCAAAGTAATAACAAAATGAACAAAAACAAGTTTGAAGACACTTCAAGTGAATATTGAGAGGAAAAACTGAGTTAAAAAATGTTGAAAATATCAGAAATTTTGGGAAATTTGATGAACTTTGGGCATAATGCGCAGACTGAAATCATAATTTAAAATGGTTTGAAAAAATTCCTTGTATATTTTAAACCTTTTTCTTCCATTTAATATCCACCCGTCACTTGTTTTATCATTTTTAATATTTTCTTTAAAAATTTGAAAAATATTAAAAAAATCAAAAATTTTAAAACTTTAGGCCAAATGCGCAGACTAAAGATGACGTCGCAAAAGTGAAATATTTTACAGAATTGTTACTTATCCTCATTCACAGTAAATGAAAGTTACCCGTTTACGAAAATCAAAAATTCATTTTTTTCGCTCCACCCTATTGCACAAGAATAACTCGTTTCGGATTTTTTGATATTTGTCCTGAAACATTGGCATAAGTCTATACGCTCGTATATACCAAAACTATTTTTATCTAACTAGATTATCTTAAAATAATATAATTAAGCTAATTAGTTCCTTTAAAATAAGGGAAAGTGTTAATGTAAAAATTACGAATCTATTATCTATTACTTCTCCACATTTCAATAAAAAATATTTTCAGATACGCTTTTGAAGAAAGAATTTATTCGGAAGGTATGGAAGCTACTATTAAAATATCAGGAGCAACTAGAAAAGATTCATCGTTGTTTACTTGCATTGCTCAAAATACGTATGGCAAGGATGACACAAACTTTCAAATTGTCGTTCAGGGTAAGTTACTTTAAGAAGCATTGTTCAGATGCACTTGACGAAAGTTTTATATAAAATATGTTTATGTTGCATCAAAAAAATATTAGAGTAGGTAAATAATTTAACTTTTTGCAAAATTATTGCTTAATGGTTCTTATAGAGGCACCAGACCGCCCACCAAGTGTGGAATCTACAACTAAAGGAAGTCGTTCCATATCCATCACTTGGTCTCCACCTTATAGTGGGAATAGCCTGTTGACAAAATATGCGATTGAATACAAAACTATAAAAGGTAAGCAAAACGAACGCTTAACGGATGTGTCTACTAAACGCAAAATTGCTTGAGCTACAAATGATTGAGCATGATGTATTGAATATTTTTTATTTTAAGTGAAAATGTTGCAATACATAAAATGGGATATTACATTTGTTGCGTAGTTTACGGTAGTTAGTAGACCATTAATAAAACTCTAGACTTGGTGACAAAGAAAAGCGCTCAAAAAAGTATTTTGCTTATAAAAATATAATTAACAAAGTAAAAGCTTATAATAATCTACAAAAAATGACAAACATAATTTCATTGCGTAATTTTTTGAAGATTTTTTGCAAATTTATTGCAGATTTGGTTTATTTATTGGTCAGAAAAATTCTGTCGCCATGAAACGGTTATTATTCAAAAATTTAGAATATTAACAGGTCATAAACGCAATACCCAATAACGTTTTACTCTTTCTCCATTTTTTAAGCGGTTGCAATACAAGACTATTTTGAAATGCGAGGAACATGTAAAAACCTTAGGAATTATTTAGTCTGTTACTTGCACTGAAATTATTCGATCTGAAATAAACGACGAAGACAAAAATTGTATACAAAATCAAAATAACGCTTGTGCTAGAAAATCAAGAGAAAGGCTCAAAATAGTGCCAACATTTACATTTACTTCGAAGCCGAACAACTGTCGTTTCTTTTGGCTACTGGAACTTAATTCTTTATTAGACATTTTTGATTAAATAGTCGCTTTTGGCGACTAGCGAAAGCTAATCTAGAGCTTTAGCCAATTATCAATATGTTCTAAATCAGAGCTGTTGTAATAGATTTTTATTATTTTGAAAATAGTTTGACAAATTGTATCAATTTAAAGACGTTTTAGCTTCAATTCACAAAATAACTGATTCTGACGTCTTTTCATAAATATATTAGTATAGATTTACGTTTTTAATCCGATTTAGAGCCCTGGTCGTCTGCAAAGCAAGTGCAGGTTGACGCGACAGACACTGTCTATTCTCTTCAAGGACTCCATCCTCACACGTCCTATCAAATTCGAGTTAATGCGGCAAACGCCATTGGAACAGGTGACTTTAGCGATCCACTTACAGTGGCGACGGAAGGAGAAGGTATGAGCTTATTAAGATGCTTTTAGATTGAAACTGTTTTAACATATTTCAAATAGACAGACCTAAATGATGAATGAAAGAATTAAATAATAAAATATAAGAATTTTCTCATAATGGTAAAGAAAAAACATATTATGTATTTCCCAGAATTTTTTTCCTTATGATTAAAGGATAGAAATTTAAGCTTTGTTCTCCGTATCTATTTCAAAATTCTGTCACTAATATTAATATTTTAGGGGATTTGAGAAGACTTTCTTTCTGAAAATAGCACATATGCTAATTTTTGTTATCTGATCAGTATGTGCTTTGTTGCAAAGAGGAGTTCTACATTTTTTTTACAACAAAATAGAATAGGCTCTAGCAGCCAAATATTGAACAAAATTAACTAAATATTTTTTGATTGCACAAGAAAAAAAACCGTATTTCTAAAAATGAAATATTTTTTAATGATTTAAGTTATATTATCAAGCAACATAAGTAATATGTCATAAATATATCTGTTTTGCTTTTTATATTTTTTCTTTTCACGCATTTTATTTATTTATTTATTTTTTTTTTTTTTTTTCATTTTTCGTGAAGCAAAAGTCAATGAACTATTTCCAGGCACATTTTTTTTAGGAAAAAAACAAATAAGTTCCTAAAGTTTACAAATACCTTTGTGATATTGATGTAGAGAAAATTACAACGTTAAGAAGGCACAAATAAGCAGGGATACTGCAGACCCGTGTTTCGGCGTACCATTTTTTTTGCATTGAAAAAGGCGTTCCTTGTAACACCAAAACACGTGTCTGCAGTATCCCTGCTTATTTGTGCCTTCTTAACGTTGTAATTTTCTCTACAAATAAGTTTCCTGTACTGATTTTATCATTAAAGAAAAACCGTTTAAATTTGTAGTTAGGCCTAGTTTTATTTATAAATAAAAATACAATTTCATTATTAACGTAATTATAGTGAACTGTTCATGTAAAACATTATTATTTTTACGCATGCTTATTTTGTACACCGCAGCTCCAAGTGGACCGCCAAGAGAAGTCAGAGCAATTGCTACAGGTTCAAAAACTATACAAGTTACTTGGAAAGTAAGTTTTTTAACTTAACTTTTTACTTAATATAAATATGTACTGAACAAACTACTTTATACTTGAAAAGTAAATTAAGTTTTAAAATGTATTTTGTGCAAAAATTAAAGAGAGCTTCAGACACGTGCTCTTTTTTCTCGGTGACTTTTCATCCTAAAGTTCACACTTCTTTGCATTGGAAATTAGTTCATTGGACCCCCGAAACACGTACTACAGTCTTACTATAACGCGTTGAAAAAGTAGCAATTGACTTAATGAAGAAAGTAAATGCCTTTGTGCAACAAATGTGAAGTATAAATACAACGTTAAAGCAGTCCAAACACGCAGGGATACTACAGACACGTGTTTCGGCGTTACAAGTAGCGACTTTTTCAATGCAAAACAAGTATGAGCTAATGGATGCACAGACATTCGACAAAAGCCTGGTAATTAATGGATGCACAGACATCTGAAAAAAACTTTTATCGGGTGTCTGTGCATCCATAAGCTCACACCTTTTTTTTTTTTTTTTTTGAAAAAGGCGTTCCTTGTAACGCCGAAACACGTGTCTAGTATTCCTGCGTATTTGTGCTTCTTTAGCGTTGTATTTATACTTTAAATTTAATAAATATTTATCTGTTTATCAGATATATTCATTTCTTCTTATGTGTTTTTCATTTTCGTATATTTTCAGCCTCCTCTGAAAGAAGAAAGCTTTTCACCCATTGATGGATATTACGTGGGTTATAAAGGACGTGCAAATGAACAGTTCTCTTACAAAACTCTTGAAGTTTCCCAAAGTGGACTTTTGGAATGTGAAATTACTGATTTGAATCAGAACTCCAAGTATAAAGTTATCGTTCAAGCGTTCAACAGCAAAGGAGCTGGACCGCCTTCCGAAGAGTACCTAGTTCAAACTTTAGAGTTTGGTACGGTAGGATACAAAATCATTACTATTTTGTAATTTCTTCATAAAAATGCATGTTCTATTGGGTTCAAGCTTTAGCAGAACGTATGAAATAAATAAATGCTTTTATATTGATGCAAATTATACATACGTATTGCATTTTCAAGCATTCTGAATGATGTATAGTTCCTGTAATGGAGTAGGCTGGAATTAAAATATAATTAAATTTGTAGTGAAAGGTTATTGGTTGTTCACTTATAAACCATACTTTAGCGTAAAAAAACAAAGTTAAACGAAAAACAGAATAATAATTAATTTAAAATAAAATAAATGAGTATGCATAAGTACAAATTAACAAGTAGAAATATAAGACAGGACTTAAAAACTAGCTTTATAAAAATGTAAGTCATGAAAAGAACGAATCATTAATGAATTACACAAAAACAATTCAATAAACATAAAATATGGTAATCAGAAGGAGGAAATTTGTTTATCTGCCTGCTTAAAGCTTTTGAGGTTTTGTAATTTATTTATGGCAATATTAAAAGAAAACTTATTAAAAAAAATATAAAAAACATTCAGTCATAACGGCATTAGGCAAGTTGAAGATGAATTTACATTGGTGAATTACACCAATTCAGTGCACTGAATATGTCAATGAAAAAAAAAACTACTAGCGATTTTAATATCGATGAACATAAATTATTCTTGAGTTTTAGTACTAATATTATCTCTAAAGAGTTATGTTTTTGTATAGCACTAAATAGTAAACTGATTTTATACTGCAGTGAAGTAATTTTGGTTTAATATAACGCGCATGAAACTTTTTTTTTTTGTTTATAGACAGACCTAAATGATGAATAAAGGATTTTAATAAGAATATTCTTATAATGATAAAGACGAAACATATTATCGGGTTGAAGAAACTTATTCTGACTTGCTGTAATTGTTATTTTATAGTATTCTACTATTTAAATTCATTTGTTCACACTGGACAGAATATTTGTTATGCCTTTCTTCTACGCTATGCTTTTTTCGACATTTGTACTTTTAGTTATTTATCATACAATCCGGTTTAATCTCAAATGCTCCTTTGTTTAGAACTTAATGAAATAAAATTCCATGTACTATTTTGTATCTGAATTTCAAACAGGGAATTGAAAATATGTATAGATATTTACCGAATTGCGTCAATAGTGCTATGAAGGATTACCTGGAATATTTTTAAGCCAGGATTAATAAAGAGATAAAACTGATGTTAATAAACCAATGTTGGTATGGAAAATTGTAGGCTGGCTTAGTTTAGTTAGCTTCTTTATCGTACTATGAATCCCAGTTTGTGAGGAAATATAGGTGTCAGGTTGATAAGCCGAGATTATAATTGTAGTTGGAACTTTCAAAATTATACGTGAAAAATGTCATTGAATAAGCTAACAAGAAATTTAAACAAAATCAGACCTTGAAAAGACTAAAAAATTCCGACTATCAGTAGGTCTTTTCCACGTTTTTTTTTTTCTCCTTTTTTTATTTTTAAGTTGATGATTTTTTATTATTTAAAATTAGGATTGTGTAACTGGCCATTTGTAGCTTTTAAAAATATTTTTTTACATTCAATGTTACCACGTTAAGTCGTAATATGTATGTGTTGTGGTACTAACTTTTTAAAGTTATTGCATAAACAAGTATCGTTTCTTATCTAATTATCGATTATCCGCGGTATTCTCTTATCTGATGTTACCGTGCCACCCTAATCCCCGGATGGTTGAGAGTTTACTGCAATGACGTACCTTTGCTTGAGCAATAAAAATATGTTAAGTGATTTAGTTGATTTTGTAACGTAAATTTGGCTGTGAAAAAGAACCCATTCAACATTTTGAAAATCGTTTTCAGAGATATAAATGTTTATTTTTTGACACTGGTGTAGTACTTAAAGGTTTGTTAAACGTTTAGTTTCTAAACTGTTGACAAAAAAAAAAAAAAAAAAGAAAGAAAGAAAATAAAATAAGTTTTTAACGTAGAAACAATAACTTCAAAATTGTGAAAAAAAATGGCAACATTCACACTTGGTAACATTCTAAAACTTCTAAAACTATTTTTGAGAACTATTTGAATATTTTGACATTTACTTAAAAATAAACGTCCTGATAAAAACATAAATAAACACCACTATTTTCTGTATCTCAGAGCCAGACTAGAGTAAGTCTAAAAATTGAGACTTTTATGTTATTACGGCATTGTATTTCAAATCCCCACTTATACATAAGAATGTAATTCCAAAAATAAAATTCTTTAATAAGTATTTTCCAGTTTTAAATGCTAGATAATCCCATTATTTGTATGAAACAGGCAGACATTTTTCTACTCTCCTGCTAATTATCGACAGTGGACTTCGTCAGTCCAGTTCTGAGGTACAGGTTTTATGATCAAAATTTTTGTATGCTAATAAGAATTAGTAATAGTCCACAATATAAATTTTGCTTTCAACTATCATTTCAGACCCTCCCGGTGCTCCTGTTTTGCGATTAGTATCATCCACAGCATCTTCTATTCACTTAGCTTGGGAATTAAACGATGAAAACCGAAATCCTATTGCCGGTATGTCAAAAGTAGAAAAGCAAATTCAGTATATTTTTATAATTTGAGTCATTGATACTAGACGACAATTAAAGGGCTTGGAGGATGAGGGGGCTAAGTTACATTAAAAAAAATAACACTTTGTTCAATGGTAAGCGATGTAAACAGGTAAGCAAATAAAACTTAGTACATCAAACAGTAGATGTGAATAGACCAATTTCATACGCACACTAATGACAAAACTAGAAAACAAAAAAGCTGCAGCAACTGCAACAATAAAACTTTGAACTTTAATTACTCGCAATTTCTGTTTTGTCACATAACCCCTTCATCTCCCAAGCCCTTTATTCTAAAACGTTACAAATATTTTTTGGGTAACGTTCCGGGATTTAGCGGTGTTTTACCTACATCATGAAAAATTAAAAATTTGCAAAAAAAATCTTACATTGCTTCAAGTAGCATTAATGTGGACTTCTGATTGTTATGAAAAATATTTTAACAACAGCCTTAAACGGGCTGAGCTACCACCGCCTACAACCGTGTTATTTAACAAACACGGTAACTTTTTCAGCTTCAACTCGAATACGCATCCTCAGATTTATTTTGCTCCAAAATGGGCACATGTATTCTCTGGATATTGTGACTTTGCAAAGATCGCAAGCAAATAATCTGTTCGTATTTTGTTTTTGCTTAAAACTGCTTCCTTAGCTTTGGCACTGCTGGACTGCTTACCTAGCTGGTCTGCTTTAGGAGTTCATCCTGGTAAAACAGAAAGGTGTCAATGTATCACCACAAAGCATTTTTTCCCCGATTTATTACTACGAAATTTCAATCTTTTTCATTAATATTAAATTGATAACCTTTTACGTGCTTGAACTTGCATGTATTTTCATACAAACACATACATGTTTTCACTTAACAATTTTCCTTAAAATTATTCTTCTGGAAAATGTTTCCACTATATACTTTAAGGTTCAATATATGATACGTATTTTGATAAATTTCAGAAGCATAAGAAGCTATTTATAATAAGCCCACAAAAATATCGTCAGAGAAAATTGAATGTTTAAACGCTTTTTTTTTTCTGATGCCCGGAGCACTTTAAAAGACGGAAATAATTTGCTCAAAGAGCCGTGAAAGCGTTATTTACTGCAAGAACCGGCTGTCTGAGTATGTTGAAAACATAAAGTGGAGTTTGGCAGTGATAAAGTAAATAAAGTAAGAAAAAGGGAGACAGAAGAGTAAAAAACTATAAATAATCTGAAATCTGGATCTGAAGTCACTTAAGCGAAACGAAAAATCCAATTTACTACATCCCAAGCCCGATAATGCAACTTACGCATATACATGCGACGAACTGCACATCCTATTTCATTCTAACATTGTAAAAATACTTCCTTCGGAGAGGGAAAAAAAGAAAGAACTAGAAACTATTAAAGGATTTTGAAAAAGTGGTGGTTTTTTCCCCATAAGTACGTTAGGAAAAAAATATTGGAAAACAGAAAAAAAAAAAAACAAAAAAGAACAACTCAAACTGTAGTCTTAAACATTTTAAGAAGATTTCTGTTCAAAAGGTTTCGGAACTGAAGAAAGATTGGAAAAGCGCAAAAGGAAATGGATATACCAAGTTAGAAAAAGCGTTTCACGGATCAATTCTTCTTGGTAATTGTTTTTGTAATATAATTTTCGGAAGTTTTTTTTTTTTTTTTTTGTTAATTTCCATTTGAAGTGTTTTTAGTTAACTTACTTTAGAGAGTCACGTTTTTCTGAAGGTATGGGTAAGTGTTAAACAGTTAATTGAAAAGTTTATCCGTACGTATAAACCTAATAATTATAATTATGTTATATAATTTTATTAAAATCTACTTTCGCGTGACATTGCGGAAAACATGCTTGTGAAAATGAATACTGAAGTAATATACACATGGTTTTACTAAATGTGTTTTACGTACCACTCTGCTTTAAGTAGCTTACCTCATCCCTCCCTCCTTTTTTTAACGTTTTTCGTCACGTTTTCATGGTTTTGAATGTTTCTCCCTTTAGCTGTGCAGAAGTATAACGTTGAAAATATTTCTCTCCTCTTAACCAAATCCAAGTAATATCATGGTATTCTTAAAAACTGAACAAAAATATAAAGGACATATTTTTTAAGAAATATGTTGGTGGTGCGGGAAAACATGAGTCATATCTGTATAAAAAAAATCTTTGGATTAGGGATATAACTTTGAATTATAATGAACAGGAATCGTCTCAAAACTATTTTTTATCCGCAGAGTGTCATTACTAGTTTCATTTCCTGTTAAACCATTTTTTTTATTTTTATTTTTATTTTTTACTATTCAGGCTACATCCTGTTCCAAAAGTCAGAACCGCCTGATTGGGAAGAAGTTCAGCTATCAGAAGAAAGGACAAGCTACATTTTTTACGGTTTGCAATGCGGAATGAGATACCAATTCTATCTGGTAGCTTATAACGTGGCTGGCAGAGGACAACCAAGCGACGTGATTTCCGCACGAACAGAAGGAACAGGTATATGAAAACTGAAAAAAACAAAATAATATGCCGAAACGTAACAGTAATTCCAACAACGTAAAAAAATACGCATTTGTAATAAACTGCAGACTCTTGTTACGACGTTTCTGAGAATATCCACTTTAATGCAGAAAAGCATGCAGTTTTGAATACCAAGTTATACGAGAAAAGCTTTTTTGGTTGGCATTACATGGAAAAGCTCACATTTTCCTTCGTTGAAAAATGGGATCCGTTAAATTACGAAACAAGGGTCCAAATTGTGAGTTTATTGACTGGTTGTATTACAGTTATATTTACGAAAAAATCGCGTAAGTTCCAGTAATTCTAACAAATACTAGTATTCTAAAAAATCAATGTTTTATAAATATGGTGATGTATTAATCTTATTACTTTGTGTGGAAAACCTATGCTTCTTATAATATCTTTAGAGGCTAAGGATTAAATATAGCCGTGAGTCTTGTTGATGGCTTAAGCCATTTCATTAATGTTTGCGGCATATAGTTTCACCGATAACGGCAAAACAAATATGTTCCTTAATGTGGCACTTGAAGCTGGGTAGTTAAAAACGTGACCTGTCAGTTACGTAACTGGAGCTCACCGAGTTTAAACGAGGTCGTACAATTTGGCTACGAGAAGGTGGATTTTCATTTCGCGATATTGCAGAAAGACTTGGGTGGGAATGTTTCCACCATGCATGATTATTGGAAGCTATGGGCAAGGGATGGTACTACCTCAAGAAGATCGAGTTCCGAGCTGCCACGTGGCACGACTGAGAAGGAAGATCGCCGAATCTTGCGTACGGCTGTGGCGCATCGTACTGCATCTGCGGTTGAAATTCGAGCTGCAGTTGGTACTGTCGTGACCCAAGGAACGGTAAGTAACTGTTTACTTCAAGGACAGCTCCGAGCCAGGCAACCTGCAGCCGGTATTCCATTGACTGCAAACCATTGCATTTTCCGACGGCAGTGATGCCACGACAGAGCTCACTGGAGGTCGGAGTGGAGATCTGTTGTAATTTTTGATGAAAACAGATTCTGCCGTAGTGCCAGTGGTGGCTGTATATTGGTCAGAAGGAGGCCAGGGGACCGCCTGCATCCAAGCGGTCTACGGCCTAGACACACGAGACCCACACCTGGAGTTATGGTCTCTGGAGCAAATTTCTACGACAGCAGGGGCATTCTTGTGGTTATCCTAAACTCACTGACTGAAAATTTGTCGTCAGTCTGGTAATTTAACCAGTAGTACAGCCCTTCATGAGTAGCATTCAAGGGGGCGTTTTCCAACAGGATAACGCTCGCCCTCACATCGCTGCTGTAACGCAATGTACTCTACAGAGTGCTGACATGTTACCATGACCTGCAAAATCACCAGGTATGTCTCCAATTGATAACGTATGGGATATCATTGGACGGCACCTCGAGCATCATCCACAGTCAGCAATGACGGTCCTAGTATTGACACAACAAGTGCAACAAGAATGGAACTCCATGCTACAAAGTGACATTCGGCACCTGTATGACATAATGCATGCACGCTTGCAGGCTTGCCTTCAAAATTCGCAGATATCACAACTTCTGCAGATTCTTCTGCTTTCCCGTGAAAATGCATGCCTCTGTGATGATTAGTTCTTAGCCTGGCAATTGTTTTTGTAATGTTTATGTATGTTTCAATATTACAAAGATGATTTTTCGTGTAATTAAAATGTGTTTTAATTTAAACTTAACTGTTGCATTAGTATATTGTAGAATTATTGTCAACGTTTACATTTATTGCATCTTGGGCAACTTTATCTGCATTATCATTGCCTGAAATATTAACAAGTGCGGGCACTTAAAATGGATAGTTAAAAGTCTGAAATTATTAAAAATAAAAGTCAACTGCCTGAATTGGCTGATTGTTGAAATACACATACATATTAATGATGAGTAAATAAATAAAAATAAATTTTAAGGTTTTTAAAACTTTTGCTGTATTTGACCCATCTACTTGTTCTGCAAATGTTGAATCTGTACTTATTTTAAGTTTTGAATATTTAATAGCTAAGAGCCATTAATAGCCATTCCACGTGACAGAACGGGACATTTGGAGTACTGATGTCAGTATGTTTTGTTACATAAAAACCAATAAAACAAGCAGGGAATTGTTTTTTCGGTAACAACAGCAAATATTTTCCATAGCAATTACATAAAAAGCAAAAAGCTAATAATTTTTAATTAAATAATTCAATGATAAGGAATGAAATGCGTGTGACGGAAGGGGACTCAATGAGTCCCGTTCCGTCATAGGCATTTTACAGCATATAATTCAAATATTATAAGAAATTACTAAAATCTAATTTTCGTTTCAATTCTTATGAAAAACACATAATATTGTTACTGACAAAACAATTCCTGTTCGTTTTATTGATATTATGGAACAAAACGTACTGACAAAACTACTGCAAATGTCCCGTTCCGTCACATGGTATGGCCCCTTATTTTGTTTTGAAATTATAAAGTTCCATTTCTTTATTTCTTCTCCAGTACCAGTTCCACCAAAACGAGAATCGCTGCTAAGCACCAACTCGACGTTTGTAGTTATCCATCTGAACAGCTGGAAGAGTGGCGGTTGCCCCATTAATTTCTTTGTTGTCCAGTATAAACCTTTGAACCAACCGGAATGGATTTTGTTATCTACGAATGTGCTTCCGGAGCAAAGAACAGTGCCTATTACGGATTTGACTCCAGCCAGCCATTATATGCTTTTAATGACGGCACATAGTGACGCAGGCACAATAGAAGCTGAGTATGAATTTGCAACATTGACACTAACTGGAGGCAAGTTGTATCATTTTACAAACATTTTGCAACGAATTGTTTGAGAACTGATACGAAAAGTTAAGTTTTAGATCTTTGGAAGGAAATTTTTATACATTAGAGAAATTTCAAAATTATATTTTAAGGCTTCACTGGAGGAAATAAATTTATTTAACCTTTCAGCTATCGAAAGCAAATAACTTAACATTTAGCTTTTTCTATTCATAGACTTAGGATGCACTTTCTTTTATTTTTTTTGACATAAATGTGTTATACTTAACTCTTTATAATTACATTAGCGAATGATATTTCTTCAAATTGTTTTAACATTTATTGCAATTGGTGAGAAATTATTTTATCTGCCTTAAAACGGCTAAATATCAATCCTATTCCAAATAAATCATAATTTAATCTAAAAAATATTAGTTAAACCATTGTTAAGGTATTGCTTTGTAATGTAAATAAGTATCAACTGAAAGGTTATCTAACTGTCAAACAATTAACTGCATTTTTTAAAGCATTTTATTCATTTTTTTACTGAGATAATAACATATTTAAAATTTCAGATGATTCTACTTTGTCGTATATGCTTCTCTAATTTTCCGAAAAATTGTCATTCCAAAATGGTTAAGATTATTTTGAAAAAAAAAAAAAAAAAGAAAGAACTAATAGTATTGACAATGCTTTTAAACAGCACAGTATCAAATAATTTGACATGCAAGTTCGTGGTTAATTCTGACTACCTCCAAATGTAAGTGTTCCAAAACGTGTTTTTAATGCATGGCATTTATAGTTCAATCAAATTTAGTAGTAAAAACCTAGTAAGTAAAATTTTATTTCAAGCTTAATTTCTTGAAGATAAAGCTCTTAGAATTATGCCGCTAAAAACTTAACTTTTTTTATTATTTTACACAAGAGAGGGTGGGGTATAACTTAAAAATTAATATGCGTCAGGTTAAATAACTTTCTGTTTTTCTTACTTTTAGAAAATATCTTGGTATTAATCATGTAAAATGTATATTTTTTAATATTGTAGCTTTTGATAAAAGTACATACTTACTACAGAACCTGCTTATACATTCTACCTTCAGACAGTACTTCTAACATTTTTTTTAAACCTAATTTGAAAAAAAAAAAAAAAAAAAAAAAACATATTAAGCATGGCTTACACACTTTTGAAGAGAAAATGTGTAAGCCATGCTGCATATTACACATCATCAAAATGAGTAAAGTTATCTATCGCAAAAACGAAAGGTAAAACGATATTTAACCATATTTTGCCAATATTTTTCAGAGAAACCATTGAAAATTAAAAGCAGAATATTTGTACCATTACACGAATGGGTGGTAATGAATGAAATGTATGCGAATGGGCTCTTAAAGAACCTGAATCCATTAAAATTTATATAGTTGAATTGTAGTTGCGTATGATTCTATACATTGTTTTTGCGCCGACTTCAAAACTTATGTTTAAAAGTAGTTTCGATGGTGTTCAAAGAAAAAAAAATATTTTTTACTTTTTAGAGCTATTTCCAACTGAAGTCGGTTCTATTTTTTTCCAAAATTATTTTATTTTATTCTTCTTAGTGCAAGTGTACTTATGAAATAAGGTAATGTCCCCAAACCCCCATTACGAAACTTTACCTAATTTTCTTAAGTAAATGCTCCATAAAATAAACTGTGAAAAAAAAGGGAAGAAACTATCAACGCGTCTAAAATTTTAAACGATTGACACTAAAAAATAATCTTTGTTATTCTCTGGTAATTATTTGTGTACTAGCTTAATCAAAGCCATTTAAATATCAACGGCTTTTCAACTAATTTATATTTCAAAGCAATTCTAGTTTCTCGTTGTTCATAAGATTTTAACACATACTACGTACGTTGTCCGCTAATGAGTTTCATGTTTGATTTAGTTAAGCCTTCATTTAAAATTCTCATTATCATTATTATTACAGTTTCATATCAACCAAGTTTTGCAACAATGGATTTCATATTTAATCATTTAGGACAAATCGCTTTAAATTCGACTACTTATTAATATTTCATACTTACTCCAGAGAAGCCTTGGTTCAAAATTTTCATCATGATTACTATTAATATTGCTGTTGCGAGGCAACAAATTTTTGCAACAATGGATTGAAAATTTAATCATTTAATGGGGAAATGACATGAAATTTACTGTTTTCCATAATAACTTTTTTTCTAGTGAACAAATATCGTCATATGAGTACATGGTACCTAAGTTACACCATCTCCTATCGATTCAAAAAAAATCGTCCAAATCGGTTCAGTAGATCAGATGTTATGTGCGAACAAACAAAAAAAAAGTACACGCTTTGAATTGATAACCTCCCCCTTTGTTGAAGACGGATAAAAAGAAAAATATCATTAAATAAACAACCACTTAGAGACAAACCGAAGATATGTTGCTACTTATATATGATGTGACAGTGCAAATTTAAGGCACATATCATTAGATGTTTGTAGTGTTTCTGTTGCTTCTTAACGAGTGAAAAGGTCTATACGTAAGGAATTTCATTTTCACTGTTGCCTTTTCTATCTCTCTCTCTCTTCTTCTTCCTTTTTTTTCTCAGATTTAATGAATTCATGTATTAAAGAAGTTACGAAAGTAATACTTAATAAGCACTGCAACAACGTCTTTAATTTTATGCAAGAGAGAAAGGGGATTAATCTTCAGAAATATATTAGCTTTTATTATTTGTTTTTCTTGTTCATTTATTATGAAAATTTATTTTATGAAAATTTTATGATAATTCTTCCTGAAATTTAAGCCATTTGGCAATCAGCACGAAATCAGATATTCACAATATTGAGCAAATACTAAACACACTGATTTATTATATTTTTTGGCCATGCAATGCGCGCAGAGCACTGTTTTTTTTTTTTGCTTTTTTCAAGCGATTGCAGATTTGATTCACCATGGACATTGATTTATGAGTAAATTCACCCATAAACCCTAGAACCCTAGTACAATACCCTAGTTAATGTTTCTTTTAATTAATAGATGTCATGTGTATTGCTCGAAGGGAAAAAGTTGATGGGGGGTATGTACTTTTCTTAATTATTTGTATGACTCTACCAAATAATATTTTTCATTTGGAAAACTGAACGAATAATGGAGTAAAACTATAGAGTATTGTACTTTTGCACTTTTATGTTTTTCATCTCGATAATTATAACATAATTCTGGATTTCAAACGACAATAAAAATATATATTATCTTTAAGTTTGAAATTTTTATACACGGCATTTATTGTAATCTTTACGTGCATTAAAATGTTTTGAAATTCACTAGAATAGCCTTCAAAAATAAGAAGATGTATTAGAGAAATGTTACTTTTAACATACGAATATGAGCACAAGTATCATTTTCATATTAAATACATTTGGGGAAATTATAACTTTCACAAAATTCACCTCTTCATACAAAATATAACCCTGCCCAACAGCTACTTTTCTACCATACAACTTAAAAGCAAAAAAAAAAAAAAAAAAGCATAATGCAACAAGGATAGTTTTGTTATCGAAAAGCCCTTCGGAACGCCAAAATGTCTATTGCAGTTCGACGAATCTAATCGATAAAGTTCCATCTCAGAAGCTAATCAGCAATGAAATTAGTTCTTAAAAGTACTTCTCTGTTTGTGGACAGGCGATAGAAAAGATTGCCGTAATCCGGGTAATTCAATATAGCATCTATTAATAGAAGCATTCCTTCGTCTGCTGTTATGCTTTTCTATTTTACGGATGTAAAAATAAATACTAAGACGAGAGATAAAAACATGAGAAAGCTTGACTGATACTTTTCATGAAGTCATTTTTATGAAATTATAAGTGATTTGTCTTTTTTGATGAATAAAATCTCAAAAGTCGTATTCACAAGCGGTTCTTGCAGGAGATAGTTATCAGTGCAGCTCATAGAACCTCTGAGCATTTTTTTTTTTTCATTTTTTAAGTAGTTACAGGTTTGGTCTTCACTGTAAAAAATTAATGTTGTTTTTACAGTGTAATACAGCTAAATTTGTAGTACTAAACTATAAAAATTTCAAATTTTATAGTAATAAACTGTAAAATAACTAATTTTACAGTACTAAATCGTAAAATTGCTAATTTTACAGTAATAAATTGTAAAATTGCTAATTTAGAAATTTATTACCGTGCATTTTACAGTTTTAAACTGGAACCTCAGCTGCCAGTATTGCACTGTTGTTTTTACAGTGTAATATTGCAAAATTTTGCAATAAACTGTAACATTTCTAACTTAACAGTAAGAAACTGTTAGGGCCTTGCTCCACATTGACGTAAAGCAGAAAAATAAAGCAGAAACGTAAAATGGATTACATAGTGTTCCTATGGAAAGTACCCGGATTTTCGGGTTCTGCCTTCGGTTTCGGTGGCGTTTTATGCTGATGTGGAGCAGGGCCCGAAATTGCTAGTTTTACAGTTTATTACTGCGCATTTTACAGTTTTAAATAGGAAACTTGGCTGCCAGTATTATACTGTAAAAACAGCAGTTAATTTTTTGCAGTGATATTTCGAAGCTTATTTTGTCTAAAAGTTGTTTCAAAAAGTTTTAAAAAAAGTATGGTATAAGAAAATGAAAAGTTTATTTTAACTTCGATAAAACATAGCGATTATGAATGTAGTGAAAATAGTCACCCAGATTAAAAATATTTAATGACGTATATGTTACTAAAAACAACGGGATATAATTAGTTTCAGGATTATTTTGTTTTAAATGGCTTAACTGAGTTTTTATCGGATTAGTTTTTACACTAATACAGTTGAGGCATGCTACCCTTTCTTTACAGACTACACTGTAAAAAAAAATCCGTAGAATTTACGGTTTTAAACCGGCAGCTGGGGTGGTTGTGCAAAACCGTATAAAGTACGTAATATATCCGTAAATACAACGGTTTTTCACAATACAAAGACATATTTTTCCCGTCGAATTAATTGGTTATATCCGTAAATACAACGGTCTTTTACAATACAAAGACAAATTTTTCCCGTCAAATTAATTGGTTATATCCGTAAATACAACGGTATATTACAATACAAAGACAAATTTTTCCCGTCAAATTAATTAGTTATATCCGTAAATACAACGGTCTTTTACAATACAAGACAAATTTTTTCCGTCAAATTTGTTGGTTACCAGCGGGTGACCGAGCTCCGCTCGAAGAAAACAGGTATCGAAGCTAACTCGAAGATTTAAATTTTCAATTGTGATTTATCAAAACAATACATGCCATAAGAAAATTTGTGAAACCATTGGTGAAAAGATAACCAGTTAAAGTGTACCATTGTAAACTATTCTAAACAAAGTTAGAGTTTGGAAAGGGAACTATTCTATACAAAGATTAAGTTTGAAAAGTCATAGGAAAAGAAATATAATTGATAATAAAAAAACTATACAATTAAAGAAATGGTACAAAGTGAGCAGTGTAAAGATTGAAGTGTGTTGAAGTTCAATATTTTTGACAAATTTATTTAGAAAAACCAAACCTCGTGATTCCTCGTGGCCAAAAACCCCAGACCCCCAAGTTTACCGGAGTTAATTAATTCTGGGGCGATTTTCGACTTGGCAACCATTCCTCGTATTACCCCTAACGTGTACCAGGGGACCGAGCCCGCTCGGTTAAAAAAAAAGAGGTTTGTAAACTCGTGTTTTTTTTCTAAAGTGCGAAGTACTTATTTAGATAAACTTGAAAAGCATTTTTGAGCCTTTGGTTGCAATTACGCATTCAAAACAGCCGTAATTTATTTTAAAAAACACAACCCTATTTAATCCATGCTCACCGTAAAATCACACCTAATTTCATTTCATTTGGCGCCGAAGGCGCGGGAGGATTTGATGCGAATGGATGCAGAGTCTCTGTTCTCCAGTACGCATTTGGTTCCAGTTGGTTTTGACTTTCACTTCACTTCACACTCCAGGTCCCCCCCCCCCGTACATACCACAACTCGCTTTTTAACCGGGATGGGGCCCTGAAGAGCGCTCTGTTCATTTTTAA
Source organism: Uloborus plumipes (assembly GCA_038373865.1). Classification (NCBI taxonomy): domain Eukaryota; kingdom Metazoa; phylum Arthropoda; class Arachnida; order Araneae; family Uloboridae; genus Uloborus; species Uloborus plumipes. Next base: position 59,101 of record JAXGGA010007930.1, read on the forward strand.
CCAGGCCCAAGGGCCGAGTAAACCCTTGGCCCAGCACACCCCAGAGGTTTCGTTTCACTTGGAGGATTTTGTGACCACGAACATTTTTAACGTCCCCCAGCAACCATTAATGAAGACGGTGGATCTTTGATCGGCGGCTAAATGATCGACCCGAGACCCTCCGGTTACGAGTCCGACGACTAACCGATTGGACAACCGCGGCCTCAGGCCCCTATATAGACGAGCCGACGCATCAAGATTACCACTTAGGATCCAGCGCGTGTGTGAGGATTGTCTTTTCTGGCCAGTTATCGCTTTTTGGTAACTTTTTACGTAAATTAACAAAGCTTGGCAATGTCCCGAAACTTTGCTCTGGTAACCCTAATTCCTCAACAATGAAAAATGAAAGTGAAAGTTAATAAGTTGGATCCAAAGTGGTGAAACTTAAGCTTGATGCGTCGGCCTGTCTATATAGCGGCTCTACCGCTGCCCATACCCAATTCTAACTTTATTTTGATCGATCTCTTTTAAATTTCAAAAACAATAACAATTCTAACATGTTGCCAAAAATTATTTGCCAAATACCATAAAAACATAAATTTACGCTGATGTGATTAAATATGAAATCCATTGTTAAAACATGGTTGCGATGAAACAGTGTAACAAATAAGAGTAT
>JAXGGA010007931.1:0-59753 GCA_038373865.1 Uloborus plumipes
TGTAGTGGCTACTAAATACTCTATTAGAGCTACAAACAAGGCTTCTCATACTAAACAACTCCCAAGAGCTTTAAGGTTTGGTCTATTGAATGGCAGTTCATTCAAGGAATAGGAACAGCTCAAATGTCGCGAACGGAATGATGGTGTTTGTGGATCTGGGCACATAGTTTGGAACAACGATGTTTGGTAACTCATTATCGATTAGGAGAATAAATTGTAACGAGAGAGAGACTAAAACATGAGTTCATTATTGCTCTCCCTCTTGCAATATAATATAGTTTGATTTAAACTATTTATTATTTTGGCTGTGATAAAATTGATCATTTTCCCTTTTGGCATGAATGTGCTACTAAATTGCAAGGTGAGTACATATGATGAACCCGATTTCAAACATTCATATTTTTGAAGTTGCTCATGAATTCACAGAGACATGAATATGAATTTTTTTTTCAGTTCTGCTAAATTAGATAAATATGCAATGCGTGAGAAAATTGGAAAAAATGTTTAGTTTTAAATGTTCAATGTTGGAACCTTTTGCTACAAGGCAACATCTAATCTGTAATGCAGTTCGTTGGATACAGTGAATGGTTCGTAATGCTGCACAAATGTGTTTTTGAAAATTTCGTAATGTTTTCGCCATTGGGGGGATAATAAACATTACCTTTGATGTAATTTTATGAAAAGAAGTCACATGGTATGTAGAACGAGCTGGATTACAGATTAGACGTTTGTCGTTTAACCAAAGGTAAACACATTGAACTGTTGTGCCTGTAAAAAACTTGGTCTATTTCTCTTTTAATTCATGCATATTAAATTTAGTAAAAGGTGCAGTAGTTTCCAAATATGAATTTAAAAAATTGCGTCATCATTTCTCACACCGAAAATGAAAGGAGCACTTTTTAAATTGGATTAGCATAAAATTACCGCAAATTCAAAAAAAAAAAAAAAAAGCTCCCCTTTCATTCTCTGTATCCGATTTGTGCTCACTCTTTCGTTTACACTGAATATTTTGAACATTTAAATAAAATTTCGAATAAAGCAAATACGATGATTTAAAACAGTAATAGGGGATTTTCAACCCTAGTGACAGACAAAAAACCATAAAGTTTCATCTCACGTTAAAGGTTGTACACATTTTGAAATAACATGTCTCTTATGTTGCTCAGTGTGCAGGGAGTTTTTAAGTGAATTTAAATGGAAACTCCTTTAAATATATACTGTACTGTAAGCTTCTACAAATTTCTCGAACTTCCCCTCGAGTGTTTATTTGTATCAGACTTAGTCATGTAAATTAAACGTCGGAAGCAGTTTCTCATCGTGAGAGCCCAAGTGCTTCCATCTCGTGGAAAACTGGGCTTAAAAAGGGTCGAGTGATACTGTCTACCTGCCGATCATGTTGTCATCCGAAAGAAAGGATTCGGGCTCCTGGTAAATGCACTAAAGATACAAATGGTTTAAAATTAATATGCAGCCCCCTTAAACAAACATGCCCTATCTAGATTCTGAATGTTGGGAAAGATCGTTCGCTTATCAAAAACTGTTACTGATTGCATTCCAAATAAATTCAGGATGTGTTGCATTTCATTTAAAAGTCAGAATGAGAAAATATGTCGTTTATAAGAATCATGTTATATACACGAAATGACTCATAGCTATTTATTGGGTTTTAAACAATTATTTTAAAAGCAATTTTTTTTAATTTATTTTTTTGTCTTTTTCCAAGGTGAAGTATAAAATATGATTTGTATCTTCTGCTTTGGGTTTCCCGTCAAACTAAATGATCTTTACATCGGCGTTTGTTGCACTTTTTCTAAAAAAATGAAAATCTTTTAATCCCCGCAATCTACGCTGTAGTATTTTCTGCTATTAAATATTTCGTTCTTATTAATTTCATTATTTTTATCTTAATCTAAAGTTCAGAACGTCATTAATAAACCTGTTAAATCTTGTGGAGATTTCTGCTTGTAAAGTCAGCCTCTTCTTAGTTACTTTCCTTTTCTTTTCTCTAAGCAACTTGTTAACAAGATTAGTGTTCCATTCATTAGGCTTTGCGCTACATCTTTCTCCTTATACATTCTTTAAACAACTTTTCGCAAAAGTTGTGTTTTCTAAGCTGTCCTGGGAACATAGACTAAGGCTTGCAAAATTTATTATGTACAAAAAGAGGAAGAATGAGACGAATTTTTATCAATACAAGAAAAATAACATACATATTCGATCAAAACATTTTAACTTTTATACCGTTTTACATTCCAAAAAAAAGGAAGGAAAGAAAAAGGAACAATAAATAGAACATATGAGGATTAAATTTAACAATTTAAAAGAAATAAAGCATTGAAGACGACAATATATTTACATAAAATAAATGTAAAGCACCGCAGACGATAACTTTACAACTAACATTAACAAATTTTGATTAGAAATTGCCCTTTTTGCATTACACTTTAAATTTCCCATGACTGAAAATTCTGTACCTCAGAACCAGAACGACGTAAGTTTTAAAATTGAGATTTTCACTTTTTTACTGCATCGTATGTAGAATCTCATTCTGTATGGATCCATGAGAACGTTATTCTACAAAAGAAAATCCTTTACAATTATTTAACAGCGTTAAAAGAGCGCGAGTCTCATCTTTTGCATGTAACCGGACAATCGGTTTCGCCCTGAAAAGTAATGAAAATGGACTTACGTTAGTCTGGTTCTGAGGTACAGATTTGATCGATCGATTCGGATGTTCCATGCATGTTTCAAAATTTGTTTCCAGGTTGACAAGACCGACCAAAAAATTAATAATAATAATAATAATAATAATAATAATAACAATAATAATAATGATAAAAAACAAAATAAATAAACAAAAATAAATAAAATAAATCAATTTTTAACAATACGAGAAAAATATCATACACATTCCATCAAAACATTCTAATTCTATCTTTTTACTGCTTCGACATTCCAATAAAAAATGGCAGAATATGGTTAAAATTAAAAAAAATCACAGAAATAAAACAATGCAGACGATTATAAATTAATAAAAAGTAAATATTATGTAAATCAGACGATAACTTTTTGCAGCTAGCAGTAACAAATTTTGATTAGAAACCGGCCGTTTTGTGGTACGCTTTAAATTTCCCATGACAGAAGATTTGATCAATCGATTCAGATGTTCCGTGCATGTTTGAAAATTTGATTCCAGGTTGACAAGACCGATGCTAAGTATCTCGCCCGCGTCATCTCTTATTAACGGATCAGAGGATTAAACGCGGAATTTTCCCTGGTACCGGAATTAGTCTCCTTTACTGGAGTGACTCTTCTCCGGTGCTTGACAGCTCGGCACAGTGGCAAGGTCGTTTTCATGGTTCATTCCAATTTGTCCGAGCTGGCTGAGGATCGATTCTGGCAGCCAATCACGTGGAATTATTGTATACACATTCCGACTAGTCATTCCATTGGGAAAGTGAACTGGGTTTACTAAATTTGAATCGCTGTTTGCAGTTACGATAAGCTTATTTTCAATGAATTGGTCCTAAGCCTTGCTGTTTGTTATTACTTGATTCTGCTTTTCGGTGATATAATTACGACGAATTAAGGTTAAATAATAATGAATAAATCAGCTTATTAAACAGCTGTGCATTGCTAATTTGCTTTATCATTTTTTTGATACCTTGGTTTTGTGTATTAAATTATAAAAATCACTTTGATTTTAGCAATTGAAGGGCTTGGAGGAGGAAGGGGCTATGTTACATTTCAAAAAAAATAATAAATAAATAAATAAATAAATAACAAAAAAATGAACACTCTGGACAATGTTAAGCAATTGATACAAGTAAGCAAATAAAACTTTGTAGATCAATAAGTAGATGCCATTAGACCAATTTTATACGCACACTAACGACAAAACTAGAAAACAAAAAAGCTGCAACAATAACACTTTCAACTTTAATATCTCGCATTTTCTGTTTTGTCACATAACCCCTTCATCTCCCAAGCCCTTCAGTTGGGAACCAGTTTGGCGTTGGCTTGAATTAGAAAAGAAAAGTATGCTTTCGGTATCGTTATCATGCAGATTACTTGTCATTCTTTTTCATCAAAAGTAATACAAAAAGTTCTTGGTTTGTTTTCGATTCTGGTGATGTAATTACAGAGCATTAGAGTCAAATTATTATGAATAAAGCAGCTTATTAAACAACTACGCCTTTATGTTACATAGCGAATTGATTTAGCAGTTTTTTGATACATTGGTTCTGCATTAAATGACAAACATTATTATAGTTTTAGCACTTACCGTAAAATGGGGTGAATCGGAACACTTTTCAGCTTTGATTGTAAAAAAAGCAGTTAGAAGATTTTTTCTCAATTTGATTTTCTGGGTAAAAACTTCGGTCTTGCTTTACTTTTGATATTCCAAGCCAACAGAAAACATTTTGAACAGTTGTTATTAAATTATATAGGAAATTATGGGTGTTCCGAATCACCCCGCTGATAGGGGTCAATCGGAACACATGTTAAAATTTTTTATTTTTTTCCATGAAACCTGTAATAGGTCTCACAAACATGAGTAATATTGATGGGGAGAACAAGAACAGATAATTACTCTCAAATAAAAGTATAATTTCAGTACCAGTAAACGTTTATAATTTGTCAAAATTCAAAATAATTTTGAACTTGTGAAAAATGAAAAGTAATTTTAAGAAATGCTGTTGAATTGAAAAACGAAGATTTAACACGAATGGAAGTCACTCATGTCGTCCACAAATATGTACTTGTCCTTAAAACTAGCAATTGTGACTTGGCTTAAGTTTTTTCATAGCATCTTCTGGGATGATCTCTGCCTTTTCTTTAGTTTCTTAAAATCTCTGGGTTTCGGGATTGTCCTGAAAGATTTTTTCGCTTATTCATCACTGTCTGTGTGCTTGCCTTTTGCTATATAAAGTCTATATGACTTTCCCCTCGTATTTTAAATAAAAAGAAGTCTCCTGGAGAAAAAATCTTATGAAATCTGCAACTTTTTGTCATTCTAAGATCTAGTTGCTCACGAGAAGGGATAAACAGTAATAAATCCTTGTCCTTGTCTTGATTAGAGGAATTGGGGTTAGAATCTTGATTTTTCAAACAGTTTCCTTCAAATAAGTTTGAATTGGAACAACAGAACAAAGTGTTCCGATTCACCCCGCAATTTTTTTTCCTATGGCATTTTTCAGAATTCTTCATTTTTATGACACAATTTATAAAAAATGTAAATTCTAATGTGGTATTCTGTTGTTCAGATACATGTATAATTGAAACATACCACTCTTAGGTTTAAAATATAAGAAGGTTTAATCTTGCATATGAAGTTTTGCAGTCTATGAAAATGTGATGTTTTCTAGCATTCTACGTACAGCCCTCCTTAGAAGCCAGTAGCGTTGCCAGATTGACAAAAGTAATTTTTTCCTACTTCCTATGATCTTACCTTTCTAAAAAAAATTAATGGCGAAAAATACCCAATGGTATATTTATGAAGAATTTCTTTGTACGGTCTGGAAGTTTTGTTCCGATTGACCCCGCTGTTCCTATACACCCCATTTTACGGTATATGAGGCTAGTTGACCTTGGCTGAAACCATAAGCGAAAAGTAATTTTTTGGTGCAATTAACATTTAAATTATTAGCTATTCTTTTTCACGAGAAGCTACACAATATAACACAAAAAAATACAGGATTTTTTTGTTTTTTTAAATTTATTAAAAAAAGTTTAGTTTTTTAAAATTTCTACTTGAAGCAATAGATTTAGATAATTATGTGCTGGTAAATGTAAACTTTCATTTGCTATTGCTTTGAAATATTGAGCAGAGTTTTGAAGGGACAAAGTAAAGCGCAGTATCTGCATATCTTCAGCTGCCTATTTTTCATTTTTAATCTTTTTTCACTTTTGTTATATTTTTAATAAGTTTTATTGTAAAATCCTGTTTTTTTGGTTTTCGATTAAAATATAGCAGAAAAAAGCATTAAATCTCAACCTTTCCCAATGTGTAGAACGGAATCAAAAACGAATTTCCCTAAACGTCTCAAAAACTCATTTTCTGCAAAAATTCACGTACCTGCCCTTTTCAGATTAAATAGTTCAATAGTTGTTAAACCTACAATAAAAAAACGGGAAAAATAAACTTTCAAAAACTAGTGAAACATGTCTGGTATCTGAGCAACGTTGACTCTGACAAAAACTTCAAAATGCAAAAAGGGCCACTAAGAGAGAAATAGATGAACCACCTTCTTCAATTGTACTGTCAACAAATCTTTGTAATGAAACGGCGGATAGATAGGAAAATATGTCTAGAACACCAAAGCATGAAATAATAAAAAGTTCCATCCCGAGGTTAGAACACAGGTAGATTATTAAAAATAAGATAGCTGCAGTCGAGAGGCTATACTTGAGAGTGCTTGGGGGAAAAACTAAATTTCAAATAAGAAACGAGCTAAGATAGAATAAGGCAGATTTTCCCAAAGAGTGGTCCCCGCTACTCACAGGGATTCTCGAGTTCATTGTAAGGAGTCCGTGGTGTAAGCCCATTAAGAAGTGCAAAACAAGTAAATCATTTGCATGCATTTTACAATAAAAGATTTAAGAAATAATTCATTTAACAATATTTTTAAATTTCAACAAAATGTATCCATTTGAATCTGTCAACAATGTTTTAATAAAAAAAATATTTTAATACATTTTCTGTTCACGCATGTGAATTCTGACTTCCGTTGCATGTCACACATGTGGTGTGGCTCTTAGTGTTGCTTGATAACTTAGTTGTTTAAAAGAAATGTTTATTCATTATTTCTTCCCCAAATGTATGAAGTACTGAATGTTTTAACATAATGAAATTTTTTATATTGTGCTTTAGATTGTTTTAGTAGCATGTTGAACTATGTCATGCAATAAGTTTTCTCCTCCGTTACCCTAACATAAAGTGCCATTTTTCATTGGTAGATAGAACTGGCATCAAAATTTGTTTCCCCCGTCACAAGTCACTCATCTTGTTTATTTTCAGCTATAAACAAGATTTTAGCTGATAAATAAGAAGACAGGGTTTGTTTTAAAAACCAAGTGTGGTTATTCAGAATTCTCACCTCCAAGAGCTTAAACTTCAGGCAAAGAAATTAAGGGGTCTAGGGACTCTTAACGTTCAGAATTTTCGATTTTCTGAAAATTTTATGTAATGCATAATTTAATTCTGAACAATTAGATACCTTATTTATTACAATACTCAAAAAACTTTTCGAGTTATCCTAAAAAGCAGTAAGCTATCCCTGAATATGATTAATGTTAACAGCTATTTCAGAAATCTGTTTTTCGTTTTGCATGCATGATGTCTCAAAAAGTGCTTCATATATATTTCTATGTAACTTTTCTTGCGTATTGGTCTGGCCTATTTATACAATCCGAGCATTAGTTTTACTTGAAAATGAAACTCAATTTTTCAAGAAAAATCTTTCAAAATTTTGAAATTTATTTTAGCATTTCGATAAAAAGAAATAAAAAAGTGCTTAAAGAAATTTAAATTGAGCGTCAGGCCTTGAGAGGCAATACTTAAAAAAAATATTGATATTATACATGCATTTTCCAGTGCTAGAGAGTGCACGATATTTTCAAACGTGAGAAAACAGCACATTGTACTATCACTTTTTTGCATCATAAAACTGTACTGTTTAAAAATATGTAACATCATGTAGTATTTGTGAGATTTTCAGTTTTAATTTAAATTTTAAAGGTTTAACATAGTTTTTGTAGAAATTTAGTTACACGCTTTTAAATAATGGGTATTGTTGTGTCGCGTTTAAATTTTTAGAGTCCCTAGACTCCTAAAGCAAAACATAAAATTTTTCTTGTTTTTATACTTTTAGCGTGTTCAGATTGTAACAACAAGTAAAAAAAATTTCTTTAATTAAAAAATCCTATCCATTAGGTCTCTTTTTTAGAGAGGTTTCTCGCCTCCGTGAATTTTACCTCCGTGAATTTCTTGTCAATGTCATTGTCACGGAGGTGAGAAGGAACAATGGAAGTGAGATACATTAATTTTAGATACTTATTAAAATGATAAATTATCAATTTATTCTAAAATTTACTATTTTGGGTAGCTAATGAAATATTTACAATTTAGTTTTTGGTAGTAAATATTAATTTTCTTATTATATCACCTCCACGATTATAATTATTCTTAAGTTTGTGTTTATCAGTAAAATAACAGAGTAATTAGAATTAAATAGGGTCATTGTTTATGGTCACATTTAGTAAGTAACAATTTAATGTAAAAATGAAAAAGGCTAGAAATAAAAGGTTTTGAAATGGCAATTTTTTTGCTCAATATTGCATATTCGGGAGAATGATCGTACACCAGTTTGAACGTTTAACTCCTTGAACATTCTAGCAGAAATAAACTAAATGGGTGGGATTATTTATGCTAGCCTCGATATTTCAATTATTTAAATTAATTATAGCTGTGTTTTCAGGCGTTTTTTATACATAAATTCCCCATGTTTAAGCTCACATTTATATTGAAATCTGAAAAGAATTGATCGCCAAATAATATGTATGTATATTTTTTTGGAATTTGCATACATTAAATTTTGTTCTTAAAAGTAAAAACAACTAAAGAAAGAAAAAATGAATAAATAATTAAATATAAATCAATCAATAAATAAAAAAAAGCAATGATAAAATGAAAAAGGAGGAAAAAGATCATTTATCTAATGTTTTTGGTCACATCGTTGAAGGAGGTCAAAGTAATTGATTTTTTCTTCCACATTTTACTTCAAAGAAACCTGTCCGTTTAAATTTCTAAATATTTTTTTTCAGACTTGGCAGACATCGGAAAACCTTTTTTTTTCCGTACTCCTTAATGACCGAAATTTCTTTAAAGTTGCTACTTCACAGCAGTCGTTCCTTCCAAAGACTAAAAAGCAGAGTTCGATATTTCATTCAAAGACTTATAAACTTTAGAAGGTTTTTGTTTCTTATTATGCGCCATTCATTTATTTTTCAAGTATTTTCAACTATGATTTAAAGTTATTTTGACTAGCAGCAGTCTCAAACCGGAATTTTTTGGAAGTTGGAAATTATGAATTTACGGAATAAAACTCTGAATTTCAACGTATAATTAAAAAAGATTCGTGCATGTATACAGGTCTGCAACTATTGAGAAGACAAAGACATATTAGGCATAGTTAGAGGAAAGATGAAACAATTACTACAGCATTGCAAAACTGTCTCCCTGTCTCCAAATGTTCTAAATCATAAGACTAAATTTGCCGAATGATAAATATTTTGTGAGGTAACGGTGACCTCTCATAACCTCCCATTGGGACGCCGTGTTTACCAATGATTATTTTTTACTCCATTTAAGAACTGAGACTTTATGTATACTTACTCAACTCTTTATTTGCTTTTAGCAACCTTACTCACTTCAAATTTCTTAATTTTAGTTGATATCAAAACACATTACAATGTCTCTATCAGTATTATGTCCTTTTAGTCAGAGAAATGGTTGGTAATTAAGAATATGACCCTGTTTTACTCACTGAGAAAAATCCATTAAAAAAATTACACAAAATTTTTTAAAAAACTTTTCTACAAATTAAAAAAAAAATGTCACATATCATCTTTATCCACTTGTCCCTTCAATTAATGTTTTACTTAACCACGTACTTAAAATATTTTAAAACAAAAAATACCTTACAGTCATCACACTTTTGAATTATGATGAAAAAAGCAAAGAATAAGTTTCATTTCGATTTATTTAAAAAGTTTCCTGCAAATTATTTGTTGAAACAATCCATAGCCTTCAAGTATTCCTCCAAAATACAACGAATATATTTTGAAGCAGCAGACTCATTATATAAACGCATATTTCATGTCGAAGGCACATCTCTGTGACAGGTGGTATAAAAAAAGTTGAGTTTTTCCCCTTAATGGATATTTTGGATGCAATTTTTTAGTTGATGATGATATGTAAGCGGCAAAACCATTACCTGCGCTACAGATTGTCATTTTTAAGAACTTTTAACGGCTGTCATTAAGATAAGTGCCACATTGGTACACTTTTTGCGATAGTCATTATTTTGATAACATTAAATGTATGTAAGTGGATTATTCATTGCTTAAACTGAGAATTACAGCGCTTTGCCAGCTCTCAATGATTGCAGTCAAACGCAATTTAAATGAATTGGGTAAAGTCATTTTTCATTCTTAGAATGAAGCCATTACGGTTAGTTATCTTATTTGTCACAATCCAATTGAAATTAAAATTATGTAAGTAGTTATTTTAGTTATGTTTTTGGTTTTTTAACATCACTTTGTTACATTCAAATGAAAGATGCTTGCTGCACTTCTTAAACTAATGAGCTTTGTTTCTCTGTATTTTTCCTTTGGATGAATTCTTATATTAAAGTTCACATCCATTAAAATAGATTTCTCAAGTTAGGAAGGTTATTGATATGATTGTTGAGTTTTAAAGGCTTTTATGAAACTAGTGTACTTTTAGTGAAAATGCAAATATATAAACAATTTTTTGCTGCAATGTTTTCATAGAAACAATGCTGAAAACTCTCTGCAATTCTACAAGTGAAACTTTTTTTTTTGTCTCCTCTTTTATGCGTGATAAAAGTTATGAGCTCTCGGAGTGCGTGTTTTTTCGCATTCATACAGACAAAATCGCTTGAACACAATTGACAGACTCATCTTACTACTATTATATATGCGAAAGTTTGTATGGATGGATGTTTGTTCCTCTTTCACGCAAAAACTACTGAATGGATTTTAATGAAACTTTCACCATAATGTAGCTTATACATCAGAATAACACATAGGCTATAATTTATAACGATATTCGAAAAACTTAGATTGGTAGCTCTGTTTCATTCCAATTTAAGGTACATTTTTCGCACAAATCCGAGAAGGCTTCCAACAAATTAATTCAATATTTAGTGCATCATCTCAACTTCCTGTCGATAGCTAGAATTGCATGTATATTTTCCACTTTTCGCATTAAATTTTCAAGGCTTTTCTCAAGTCAAATCAAAAAGTAATTTTTTTTTCAGCTTCATTTTAACTATCCGGACTTTTCTTCTTCTTACTTATCTCAGGTTGTCTAGCTGGGCTAGACAACCCCATAAAACCAAAAATTTCTAAAACATCTAAAAAAAGTATAGGGTCCCTAAGGACTTCGTCTTTTGTAAAATTCAAACAGGTCAAGATATGTCCGGGGGAAGCCACGTCGGCGCAACACCAAGGACAATTTGGAAAAGTCTTTTTCCCCTGCTGAAAGGTGAGTCCCCTCGTGTGCCCACTCAGAATGCGGGAAAAGGCAGTTTGATATGGTCTTGGAGTAATGTTGAAAGTCTCACCTGGTCTTTTGGCAAAGTACCAGGAATGGCTAGGAGGGATTTTTATGAGCCGATTGAATTCAATCCTTGCCAGGGATGTAATCTCACTAGATGTGAGCGTTCCTCCTGGGTTAACTCCCTCCTCTGACGCCGACTTGGCCAAGAAATCCGCCTTTTCGTTCCCTTCTACTCCAACATGCGAGGGGATCCATTGTAAATGCACTGTATGCTTGGGTGATAGTCTCTCAAGAATCTTTAGAATGTCCAGGCTAGTTTGATCTCCAATAGTGCTCCAATTTGAGAGATGCTGAACCGAAGCGCGACTATCGGTCAAAATCCAGATGTCCCTAAATTGGTCCTCCACCTCTACTGCATACTGTAAACCTCTTCTAATGGCAACTAGCTCTGATCTAAACACGGAACAGTTATCTGGGTTTCTTATTTTGAATTTCTGTACTCCAGAGGTTGTGTTTATATATACCCCACTGCCCGAGACTCCACCCTCACCTTTGCTACCATCCGTGTAGATTTTCAGAGAAGAAGGTGGGATATTATGGATTGTTTCAAGTGCCAGTTGCTTAACGAGAGCCGGAATCTCCGAGTTTTTTGTCACAGTTGTTAGGAGCTCTTCATGGAAGTAAATTCCGTCAAGTTCTAATCCGGCCCCTACTGGTTTCAACGAGTGACCCTCTACATTCGAAGAAGGGAGATTTAGTGTCCTGGCGTAGGAAAAGGGGCTGTGCTTCTTTAGTCGTTGGTTGTTGGTCCAATCAAGGAGGTAGCCAGAAGTTCTGTTTTGTTCGTTATAGCTAATTAGCTTGTTATAATATTTTGTAAGGCACAGGGTTCTTCTCTGGGAAAGAGATGGCAAATTACTTTCGTAATCCACAATTTCATTTGGACAACTATGTTGTAGCCCTGTGATGACTCTTGCTGCGCTGTGCTGCACTCTCTCAAGCTTATCCAGGCTAGTCTTGGAAGCACAGGAATAAATCGGAAAGCCGTACTCCAGTATTGGCCTAACAAGGGAGATATATGTAGTGCGAAGTGTATCCGGACTTTTACTTAGATATTGGAAACGCTCGCGCGCTCGCTCTCTAACGAGCTTTTACCATGATTTGTATTTTAAAACATTTTGTAATCTTGGTTGTAAGTTTTCGCGAGTTGTTGTAAATATGTGTTTTAGAGTATCGGTAACGTAATCGCTTGAAGAGATTGGCAACTAATAAATGGATTAGGTTCATAATTGGGCAGTTACTTAGTAGCCAGTTGAACAGGAATTTTGCCAAATTTGTTGCAAGAAGATTTTAATAACTGAGATTCTCGACGATTTTTTGAACTGACACCAGTTTTTGTAACAAACACTTTTGTAAGAAAATAGTACTTTACTTCTTACACGACGTAACCAAAATAAAACGATTATTGTCTGATATTTATCGACTGCGGCAAAATCTTAATCATCGATAGAATACTCCCACATTTGAAAAAGTTCAGTTTTTTTCTTTTTCTTTTGTTTCCCGATTCCGTATATTTGACCTTTTTAAAATTATGTCAAAACGTAAAGTAATCCGCATACTAAATTAATAAAGCCCATAAACAAGACTAAACTTACCATTAATTTGCGTTTTTGCATAAATAATTGTCAAATGTTTCCATTAATTTCGAAATCATTTAGGACAAAAACTTTTAGCATCATTTTATGGTCAGCAATAGTATCTCAGCATTTGATGACTATTTCTCTGACAAAAATTAGTGACATAATATTACTTAATGTATTTTCATAAAGTAGGGAGGGGAGCAAAATTATCCTAGGTATAACAAAACAGTTACCGCAAATTTGGCGACATTTTAAAAATCATCAAAGCGGTGTGTTTTGAGTTCTTTCAGTTCAGGAAAAAAAAAACCAAAGGTGAGTATAAATTCTGTACCTCAGAACCAGACTAACGTAAGTCCATTTTGGTAACTTTTCAGAAGGAGGGAAAAACGATTGTCGGATGCATGCAAAGGATGGGATTCGCGCTTTTTAATGTTGCTAAATAATTGGAAGGAATTTGCTTTATAGAATACCGTTCCCATGGGTCGATGCAAAATAAGGTTCTTCATGTAATTCATTAATAAAGTGAAAATCGCCATTTTTGGACTTATGTCGTTCTGGTTCTGAGGTACAGAATTGTTTCTCAATATTATTACTGACCCAGGCAGCGCCGGGTATTTTTGCTAGTATAAAATATTTTTGAAATGTAATTGAATACACTGACCACGAATGTATTTTTACAACAATAACTACACTGTAAAAAAACAGATGTTGTTTTTATAGTATAATACAGCTGCTTTTGAAGTAATTTTACAGTAGTAGACTGTAAAATTGCTAGTTTACAGAAATAAACTGTAAACTTACTAGTTTCAGTTTATTACTATGCATCTTACAGTTTTAGACTGGAACTTCTGCTGCCTGTACTGTTATACTATACTGTTGTTACTGTTATACTATACTGTATAACTATACTGTTGTTTTTACAGTATAATACAGCTAATTTTATGGTAATATTGCTAATTTTACAATAATAAACTGTAAAATCGCGAATTTTTTCTGTGAATATTTAAAATAGCTAGTTTTACAGTTTATTACTGTGCTTTTACAGTTTTAAACTGGAACCTCTGCTGCCAATATTATACTGTAAAAACAACAGCTTATTTTTTGCAGTGTATGTATTGATAGAATGTTGACTATAATAAATGGTTGCATGTACTCACTTCAGAGGAATTGCTTCTAAAACTCATATTTTTACTGAGCTTTTACTTAATCAGCTCTTAGATATAAATACTCCCCTTACATCTAAAAGCTCATTAATGTGTTTAACCAGTGAACAAATAAAACATCAAGTAATCTTTTCCTTACTGTTATTTGAAATGAGATAGCTATTGCTAACGCGTACAAAAAATATTTTTGAACCGTATTTTTATGGGGTGAAAACATTTTTTTCACTGGAGTGTGTTCAGTCACTAGTTGCTCTACTTGTACACATGCATTTTTCAGTTCTAAACGGAAAGGATGTAGTTCAAGCATTTGTAATTTGGCTTTCAGTGAAAGCATTGAATGAAAAAACACCAAACGGTAAAATATCAAAAATGTCCCAATTGCATTTCTTTAAATGTGCGAAATTCTACATTTTTTGTGGCTCTACAGTGACTCAATAGTTTAAAATAACTAAAGCGTGTCACTATGTATATTACATACGATTACAGAGTTTTGATTAAAAGTTGTCAAAATTGATGGTGAGATAAGTTCTTAATAGTAAAAGTCTATAGAAATTTTCTTGCGTATTTAACGAATTCTCAAGATTCATATCACATTGGAATGACCCAGAATAGGAACAAACATAATGTCAGTCATATTCAGGGTTGGCAAAGGTGGGCCCAGCCCAGAAAAACCCGCCCGGGTTTTTCTGGGCGGGTCCACCAACAAAAACCCACCCGGGTTTTTGTCAAAAGTGGGTTTTTGTTAATTTCTAAGTGATCAACAAATATAGTCAATAATAATATCTCATCTAAATTATACATAAAAAATAAGTAAGAAATCAGGTTCATTTGAGGTAATTTTTCTTAGAGTAATTATTTATTTTATAAAATAATTATTATTTCTTCAATTTTCAAGTCATCGTCCAGAAAATTTTTCTAGCTATGATACTACTTTTTGTTGCAAAATACTTATTATTATTTATTTATTTTTTCATACCAAATTTCAAATTTTAAAAATAAATTGGAAATGAACCATTGATAAACTTCTTGTAGAAGGAAAAAAATGCCTAGTTAATGTTTTATGATAATTTTGATTCAACACAAAATTGAATAAATAAATTTTGATTTGTAGGTCTCGAAATTGAAAATTTTGTATGGAATAGTTGCTGCTGCAAATTTTGCTTTTATTCTGGAGCAAGAAAAATTAAGTTTTGCTCTTCATTTCTTCTAACCCTATTGCATTTAGATGATTTTCAAGTGCTATGTTATAGATGTACCATACCACTGACTTTGATTAAAAAAAAAAAACAAAGAAAATGCGTCCCCATGCAATTTATTACTACTAAAATATTATGACAAGCATTTATTAATAAATTTATAATTCTTGCAAAGCTCTAATGTTAACCTAGTTTTTTTCTAAAGATTATTTCAAAAAAAAAAAAAAAAAATCGATCAAGAGTCCCCCCCTCCCCCATCTGAAATTAATCAGTTTTGGTTTTGAAAATAGGAGTGGGGGAGTTAGACACTTCTCTTATCTCAGGCACACACCTATCATTGAGATATGCCTTATAAGAAACATGCAAATGACATGACTAGACGTGACGCAGGCTACTTAAATTGATACTATTAAAAAATTAAAACTATTTGCACTTGTTTATTAATAGAAATAATCATCTTTTCTCATTAAGTTTTTGAAACTTTCACACCCTAAATATTCCTGTATTTGTAGGAAAGCCCATTTGCAACAGTTCTTCTATTTTGCAAAAAACAAGTGATAAAAGTTTATAGCTGAAACCATTGTCCAAAGCTTCTTAAATATACACATTAAATATTACAATTCGGTTGATGATATTATTAATTGATATCAGGGTTGGTAAAGGTGGGCCCAGCCCAGAAAAACCCGCCCGGGTTTTTCTGGGCGGGTCCACCAACAAAAACCCACCCGGGTTTTTGTCAAAAGTGGGTTTTTGTTAATTTCTAAGTGATCAACAAATATAGTCAATAATAATATCTCATCTAAATTATACATAAAAAATAAGTAAGAAATCAGGTTCATTTGAAATAATTTTTCTTAGAGTAATTATTTATTTTATAAAATAATTATTATTTCTTCAATTTTCAAGTCATCGTCCAGAAAATTTTTCTAGCTATGATACTACTTTTTGTTGCAAAATACTTATTATTATTTATTTATTTTTTCACACCAAATTTCAAATTTTAAAAATAAATTGGAAATGAACCATTGATAAACTTCTTGTAGAAGGAAAAAAATGCCTAGTTAATGTTTTATGATAATTTTGATTCAACACAAAATTGAATAAATTAATTTTGATTTGTAGGTCTCGAAATTGAAATTTTTGTATGGAATAGTTGCTGCTGCAAATTTTGCTTTTATTCTGGAGCAAGAAAAATTAAGTTTTGCTCTTCATTTCTTCTAACCCTATTGCATTTAGATGATTTTCAAGTGCTATGTTATAGATGTACCATACCACTGACTTTGATTTAAAAAAAAACAAAGAAAATGCGTCCCCATGCAATTTATTACTACTAAAATATTATGACAAGCATTTATTAATAAATTTATAATTCTTGCAAAGCTCTAATGTTAACCTAGTTTTTTCTAAAGATTATTTCAAAAAAAAAAAAATCGATCAAGAGTCCCCCCCTCCCCCCATCTGAAATTAATCAGTTTTGGTTTTGAAAATAGGAGGGGGGGGAGTTAGACACTTCTCTTATCTCAGGCACACACCTATCATTGAGATATGCCTTATAAGAAACATGCAAATGACATGACTAGACGTGACGCAGGCTACTTAAATTGATACTATTAAAAAATTAAAACTATTTGCACTTGTTTATTAATAGAAATAATCATCTTTTCTCATTAAGTTTTTGAAACTTTCACACCCTAAATATTCCTGTATTTGTAGGAAAGCCCATTTGCAACAGTTCTTCTATTTTGCAAAAAACAAGTGATAAAAGTTTATAGCTGAAACCATTGTCCAAAGCTTCTTAAATATACACATTAAATATTACAATTCGGTTGATGATATTATTAATTGATATTGTTAATAATATTAATTATTAATCCATTAAAATTGATTAAATGCGATTCAGAACTTTAACTTAATGAATATATTTTTATATGAATGAATGCATACATTATATATCAATACCCGCATAAGAGATAAAATTTAACTTACAAAAACCCAGAAAAACCCACAAATACCCAGAAAAACCCACAAAAACCCGGGTGGGTTGGGTTTTTGTAGAAAAACCGGGTTTTTGCCAACCCTGGTCATATTGCATAAGTGAAATAAACTAATACTAACAACAAGACGTTTCTCTAATATGTATCCTTTTACCCCTACAAACTTTATTACAAAAGTTTAAGCTGTTAAATGAAATCGGGAACTAATAAGAACTATTATTGGGATTCAAAACTCTTACTTTTGTTAATTAATAAGACTACAAAAATGGTAACGCAGATTTTCTAAAGCGAGTAAAGAATGGAAAATTTTTCTTACACGATGGTTTGCGCTGTTTGAGCTGTGCGCTTAGAGCTAAATTTAAAGACGAAATATTCGTTTGAAAACTTCTTTGGCTTCTTACGTGCAGTAGTGTATGCGTTTTCACGTCATTAAGCTCCTGTTTTTGAAATTATTTCCATAGTGCTACATGAAATATCGTTTTCACAAGCAATAAATTCTTAAGAGGGGATGGCGCATTCTTTTTGCCTTTCCACACTGCCGAAGCAACCATTACTTTCTAAAGATGTTGGAACAATACTGCCGTGCTAAGCGCAAAAGTCGTATTTGCACTTTTTGTCAAAATTGAGTTACGGTCACATATTGAAAATTGAGTTACGGTCATATATATAATTCACATATTTCACCTAAATACAATGTTTTATGGTAATTTGTCCATGGGAAATATTTTTAAAAAATATTTGAAAAAGTTTCATCTGAATCAAATACACGGAGGCGCAAAACTTTAAACGGCCATTTCTCATTTTGAAGTCGTCTGCAGATACGACTTTTGCGCTTAGCACGGCAGAATAGGTGTGGCAAAACCCTGAGTGTCCTTACAAATGTTTAGTCTTAGTCAGTGTAGAGTACCTACACTGCAAAAAATAAATGCTGTTTTTGCAGTATAATACAGCTAATTTTATGGTAATTAACTGTAAAAACTGCCAATTTTACAGTAATAAACTGTACATTTGCTAATTTCGCAATTTATTACAGTACATTTTTCAGTTTTAAAGTGGAACCTCAGCTGCCAATATTATACTGTTGTTTTTACTGTATAATACAGCTAATTTTATGGGAATAAATTGTACAATTGCTAATTTTACAGTTTATTACTGTGCATTTTACAGTTTTAAATTGGAATCTGTTTCCAGCATTATACTGTAAAAACAAGTTTTTTTTGCAGTGTACAATATTAAAACCAAAATTAAGACCTACACCCTAATTAACAAACTTATATGTCCTGGGCGAACGTACGAGAGATTTTAGAAGGAATCGAGTTTTAATATGGATTCAATTGATTTCTCGCTAAATAAAGCAGATAACTCCAAATTGAATGCTTATTTAAAAATTTATCTATACTTCCAAGTTTGCTAACTTGGAGACCAAAAAAATGTTGATACATTTCCAAGTGGCCTTCAATTTATTACGTTATTTTGTTCTGCATTGAAATTCAATTCTGTTTACCCCAAGAATCGTATTAGCACCTCTTTTGGAATGTTCGAATGCAACCAGAAGAGTAGGTACACCCCCCAATTAGACCCCGATCATAGTTTATATACAGATTTTCAGCTGTCTACTGCATATGTTTTTGAGTTGTGCGCGATACATACGCACTTGCATAAACACTTACGTTTATTCAGATGTCACGAGAAAACTCGAGATAAATAACTCAGGGATGGTCAAAATAGTCATTTCGGCTGTCTATAGATATTTTTGCACTTAAACTGGTAGAAAAAACTTGGAAATTTAAGACGGAAAAATAGAAATTTAAGGCGAAATTTGAAAGAATTTTTTTTTTTTTTTTTGCGAGTGCAAAACTTTTCTTACCCGGACGTAAAAAGAATTCTTAGAAACACGGAACAAAAATGAGCGTCAAACTTTAAAAAGAAAACAGAATATGGCTAAATTATTAATAAGCAGAAACTTTAAAATGTTAAAAGGTGCTAAATATAAAAACGCGGCGAATATTTCTGCATACATTTACGTACATCAAAGTGAAAAGTGTGTCTCAGCATTATAAGAATGCTGAGCTTTGCTTGACTTTTGTAACTCTTGTTTCTTCCAGCAATTTTTGTATTATTTTTAGAGAGAGTTTTGAAATAACGTTTAACTTGGTGCGTGCATCAAAGTTCTGACTGATAATTACTCTCCAAATATCAAAACATTTTAAATTATGTGTGGTATCTGAAGACGCAAGAAGCTTTAAGCTACTGATGGATGAAAATGTACAAACGAAAAATGTAATCATTTAAAGAGTTTTCTAATTTGGTAAGTTATAAAAGTAGGAAGAGATTGCGAAATAAGTGCACTCTTTGTAGGACAAGCAGTTCTGTATAGAATTAAACGAGACTTTTTTATCAGATAAAAACATAAATACTCTAACTGCAATTAACTTATTTCTCAAATCGCTGCAAATAATTTAAAATGTATCCTTAACATATTCTAACATTAAAATGTGTTTCTTTTATGCATAAAGAAATTGTTTTTAAAGGTATAAAAAGAGTATCAACTTTATTCTGTTATTTGTTAGGATTGAGTAAATGCCAGTTTCATCATTAAAATAGAAATCCATATTTGTTTTTCAGGAATGTCGCAAAAATAAGTACTTAAAATTGTATCATTTATGTAATTTTAGTAAATTACGGAATGCAGCGAATACATTAAAAATGTTTCACTGCATTTAATGCAAGACTTTTTTTTGAATTGAGCCGTCGTTTTGGCATGTTCTTCGTCAAAAGCTTTTCTCAATAGTTTGTAGAAGCCAATCCGCCTTTAGTTTTATGATCTATTTTTGCCTACTAGGCAATATGTTTAAATAAATTCCTAAAGGGGGTAAATATAGTATTGAGATCTATACACTATGTATAGTATACTATATAAATCTCCCCACAGTCCTTAACGTCAAAACGATTTGAATTGTTCATTTTTTATATTTGTTTTTAGACATGTTTTTTGTCAAGAGCTTTCAAAAACAAAATTTGCTTAAAGCAAATCCGCCATTGAGCTCCTAAGTTATATTTACTTTCATTTTCTTCGTATGTGCTTACAATAACATTCTTTGAAGTATTTGAAATTGAAAAAAATACATTGAATAATTCAGAACAGATCAACAGTATTAAGACAATTCATTTTGACTATGAAGTAAAAACGGTGAACGATTGACAAATCAAAATGATTGACGTAAAAAGAAACTTAAAACATTAAAACATGGTATGAACTGTACAACAACTAAAATCACAAGAATGCATCAGGTATAATAATAATAATGTAACGAGTCCGTAGCACCTTCAACTTTCTTCAAATGAGCACTCTCAGAAATCAACATCTGAAAAGAACTAACTGACTTGTGTTCAAGGCCAGCTATTTATACACGGAAAGAAATGTCCACAATATTCTAGAAAAACCCGGAATATTTTGTTTCATTCATAACTTGAACAATCCATTCACAAATTCTAGTGATAAAAAGAAAAACCACGCGAAAATGTCTTCACGCTTATCAAAGTTAGGGCAAGTGTAAAAACTACAAAGTGTTTCAGGGCCGGTATACAGATGATCAAAGTGATATCTTCAGATACATTTGCAACATGTCGACAGATAAAACCAAAACTAATGAAAATAAAGCAAGGCAGGAAAAACCACAACTATTTACAAGATTTGTAACATTGCCCCCTTCCTAAGGACTGCACGTCCCGGGCAGTACAATCCCCAGAAAAGAAGCAAGGGAAAATTAACAGATGCACACATTACGTGATAACCAATCATAAACATGATAAACAATAACAATGAGAACATGAAAGAACTAATAACATTGATAAAGTAATATTACAAACAATTAAAAGCAAAAGTTATTTACAAAATTTACAAACAAGTTACCATGGTAGCTGAAAATTTATTTTACGAACTATGGTCATAGTATGGGGCTAGCCGATCATAATGTACAACCCTAGGTTTTGAATGTGATGACTTCTGGATCCTCACTACGACGTCGTTCAGCCGGTGAAGGACTGTGTAGGGTCCATCCCAATGCGACTGCAATTTGGGTGACAGACCTTTACGTCGGATGGGATTCCATAGCCATACTTTGTCACCTTCTTGAAAGTCATGACCAATGGACCTTGTGTCGTATCGGGTCTTCATCTTCTCCGTCGCGATGTTGATTCGCTCCCGTGCGAAGTGATGAACGTCCTCCAACCGGGCCTGGAGATCCTGGACGTATTCCTCAGGCGATGAAGGCGCATCTGGAGGGAGACCGTAGACGAGATCACAAGGTAGCCGAAGCTCTCGGCCGAAGAGCATCTGTGATGGGGAATATCCGGTGGTCTCGTGGACAGCACTGCGGTAGGCCAGCAGAAACAGAGGAAGTTTCTTGTCCCAATCCTGTTGATTTTTGGAGACCATAAGCGAGAGATTATTAAGGATTGTCCTGTTGAATCTCTCCACCATGCCGTCCGATTGTGGGTGTAGTGGTGTCGTTCGAGTTTTCTCAATTTTGAGGATTTTACATAGGCCCTTAAACACAGCAGAGATGAAGTTTCTCCCCTGATCGGAGTGGATCTGCAAAGGTGTCCCATATCTCGAGATCCAATGCTGGACTAGAGTCTCTGCTACAGTGGTAGCTTCTTGATCCGGAATGGAATATGCTTCGGGCCATTTGGTGAAATAGTCAATGGAAACGAGGATGTATTTGTTCCCATCAGTAGTTTTCGGTAGAGGACCAAGAATGTCGATCCCGATTCGTTCGAAAGGAGCTCCTACGTTGTAAAGATGTAGCTTCCCGCGGCTTCTTCTCTTCGGTCCTTTACGGGCAGCACAGGCGTCACAAGAATGACACCACTTCTCCACGTCATCCTTCGCCTTGCTCCAGAAGAAGCGCTCTCGAACCTTGTGGAGGGTTTTCAGGATACCGAAGTGTCCTCTAGTCGAACTACTGTGCAATTCCTTTAGAACGTCTGGAATTCTTGATCTGGGAAGGAGTAACTGCCATTTGAATGCTTTACCATCGTCAGATTCCCATTTCCGATACAGGACGCCATTTCGCAACTGGAGAGATTTCCATAGAGCCCAGTATCTTTTCGTTGCAGGACTGTAGATAGAAATGTCTTGCCAGCTAGGTCGCCGACTGTCTTTTTCCATTAACTCTATGATAGGCTTTAGGTCTGGGTCTTCAAGCTGATCTTTTCTAACTTGGTCGTCACTCCATGGATCAGGATCTGAAGATGATGAAGTAGCAGTAACTTGACAGGCAGTAGGGATTGTCGTCCCGTACTGTTTCTCAATTCGGGAGCAATAATGGCAGTTCTCGGAACAAGGTCTTCTTGATAATGCGTCAGCATTACCGTGTAACAAACCTTTTCGGTGCTTAATCTCGATGTCATATTCCTGGAGCCGCTGTATCCACCTGGCTACCTGGCCCTCTGGATTCTTGAAATTCAACAGCCAAGTTAAAGAGGCATGATCAGTCCGGAGCAGGAATTTACGGCCGTAGAGGTAATGATGGAAATGTTCTACAGCTTTAACTATGGCGAGCAATTAATTTCTCGTGACACAATAATTTAGTTCCGACTTGGATAAGCATTTGCTCCAGTAAGCGATGACATGTTCGTTACCGTCTATTTCTTGAGATAAAACAGCTCCAACGCTCTCGTGGCTCGCATCAGTGTCAAGTATGAAGGATTTTCCAGGCTGAGGATAAGAGAGAATAGGCGTTGATGTTAAAGCCTCCTTCAGCTGTAGAAATGCATCCTCGCATTCTTTGGACCATTCAAATTTTTGTTTGCTCTCTGTCAGCTTATGCAAAGGTCGTGCAATATTGGAAAAACCCTTCACAAACTTCCTGTAGTACGTGCAGAGCCCCAGGAAACTTCGCAGCTGATGGACATTTTCGGGGCGGCTCCAATTCTTGACTGCGGATACCTTATCTGGATCTGTTCGTACACCCTCAGAAGAGATAATGTGACAAAGGTAGTTCACCTCACGGCGGAACAAATTACATTTGGACGGGCTTAACTTCAGGTTGGCTTCCTTTAGCTTTTGCAGCACCTTCCTAAGATTAACCAAATGTTCCTCAAAACTGCGTCCTATGATGATGATGTCGTCCAAGTAGACAAGACAGGGTTCATAAGAGAGTCCTCGCAGCACTGATTCCATAAGACGCTCGAACGTGGCTGGTGCATTGCAGAGGCCGAAGGCATCACTTTAAACTGCCACAAGCCTTGTCCGGTTGTAAACGCCGTCTTCTCTCGGTCGTCGGGGTGTATCTCCACCTGCCAGTAGCCGCACTTTAAATCCAGGGTCGAAAACCACTTGTGTCCGGAAAATGTGTCCAGAGTGTCATCGATCCGTGAAAGAGGGTAACTGTCCTTCTTGGTGATGTCATTCAGGCGTCGGTAGTCAACACAAAATCTGGTGGAGCCGTCTTTCTTTCGGACCAAGACGATAGGGGATGCCCAAGGACTGGATGAGGGTTCGATGACGTCATTCTCCTGCATCTCTTTTACGAGGATCTCAACCTCTTCCTTCTTGGCGAACGGTAGTCGTCTTGAATGCTGCTTGATAGGGGAATGATCTCCAGTGTCGATCCTATGCTGCGCTAAACTCGTGCGACCAACATCTTCGGGTGTAGATGAAAACACCTGCTTGAAGTCGTCCACCAATTTTTCCGCAGCGTATCTTTGATCCTTCGATAATGGTGCACTCCCAATTAATTTCGAAGTCAAGGATTCGGTAGACACAGTCTCGGAGGAATCAATTCTTCTGATGATGCAGTTTACGGGAGTACAAGTTGCCAACACTTCTCCTTTCTTGATATTCCTCGGTCTGTCACTTACATTGGCGACTCTCACAGGAACTGCATTCCTTGAAAGGTCCACAAGTGTAGATGCCACTAGTACTCCTTTTGGGCTATTACTCTGGTTAGGATATTCAATTAGGCCGAATTTAAAGCTGTTGTTTTCCTTGATGGAGCCAGGTATTAGTATTTCTGATCTTGGGGGAATCAATAAATCTGTTTGGGCTATTATTTGATGAGCGGATTTTAAATTATTTTCAGCATTGAAAATTGCTATGTCTTCCCTCATCGAGTGCAGCTCATTATTTTTAAAGTCGATAGAAAAATCAAATTTTCTCAAAAAGTCCAGTCCGAGAATGAAGGGATCTGTAATGTCAGCGACGAATGCCGTGTGATGGTAAGTGGCGCTTCCGAACATTATTTCTAAGTTCACTTTTCCTTCAATCTCGATTTTGTCACCTGTCACAGTTTGGAGAGTAGCGCAGGGCGGCGTCCATAAGATCTTGAGTCCAAATTGACGAGCCACATCAGTCTTAATAATGGTAACGTTGGCTCCTGTGTCCACAATCATTTTGCAGGGAAACCCATTCACATAAGCGTAAATGAAGAGTCCGTTGCAGCCGCCACTTCTTGGGGAAATCTGGAAAACTTTGGGAGACTTCTTCTTTTCTTGGCGAGCTTCGCAGTTCTTTCGTACGTGGCCCTCACCGCCACATTTCCAGCACTTCAGTGGTTGTCTACTTTGGTCTTTGCGAGTCTTCTTCAGGGTCCCAGACATTTCTTTGATTTGTCGCTCAATTTACGAGAGACGAGTTGAGATCGAATCCTGGGCGCTCACTTCCACGCCCCTGATTGAATGGCGATCCTTGCGGGATGTTTGCTGTGCAGCCTCGAACTTCATTGCGTAGACCAGACCGGATTTAAAATCTTTGATGTCCGCCATCCGGAGAGCCGTCTGAATTTCCGGACTTCGCACTCCGTCTATAAAGTAGTTCAGGGCCAGGTTATCGCGAACACCCGAAGGACAGTCCGAGAAGGCGAGATGGGAAAGCCTCTCAACGTCTGCTGCAAAAACTTACAAAGTCTCTCCAGTCCTCTGGAGTCGGGATTTCAGCTGGAGTTGGCTTATTTCTTTTTGGCATACTTCGCCAAAGCGAAGCTCCAGGGCCGATGATAAGGCTTCGAAGTCACGGATCTTGTCCTCTGGGAAGGTCTGTAGTATATCAGCTGCATCCCCTCTCTGCGAGGCTGCAAGTTGACAGGCTTTCGTGGAAGAGTCCCAGGAGTTTGCTTCTGCAACGATGAGGAACTGCTTCTTGTAAATATTCCACGAGGTCTTTCCGTCAAACGTAGCCAGTTTGATGGATGGACGAGAAGTTCCAGCTGCAGCTACACAGTCACTTGAGTTGTTGGAGGATGCTGATAACTTCGATTCAAGTTCTTTAATTTTCTTTTCAACATTGTTTTCTACTGTGGTGATTCGATTCTCAACGCTGTCAACTTTCTCTTCCAGAGCCTCCACTTTATTTTCCACATTGGTAAATTTACTTTCCACCAAACTTTTCATTGACGTTAGATCGCTCTTAATTTCTTCTTGACTTGAAGTTATGCTTGCGGTTAAATCACTCTTTAATTGTTCTTGATTTGTTGCCAGATCATTTTTTAATTGTTCTTGGTTCACAGCCATCTCATTTTTTAATTGTTCTTGATTCGCAGCCATGTCATTTTTTAATTGTTCTTGATTCGCAGCCATGTCATTTTTTAATTGTTCTTGATTCGCAGTCATGTCACTTTTAACAGCGTTGATCGCATCAAGGAGTTTTTGCAGTTGTTCCTGCATTGCTCGAGTAATCACCATAAAATTCTGAAGTCAAAAAGTCCTCAGGAAGAAAAGTCCAAGTTCACAGAAAATTCCAAGAAAGTCCTTGAAGATGCCCCACGTTGGGCGCCAAAATTGTAACGAGTCCGTAGCACCTTCAACTTTCTTCAAATGAGCACTCTCAGAAATCAACATCTGAAAAGAACTAACTGACTTGTGTTCAAGGCCAGCTATTTATACACGGAAAGAAATGTCCACAATATTCTAGAAAAACCCGGAATATTTTGTTTCATTCATAACTTGAACAATCCATTCACAAATTCTAGTGATAAAAAGAAAAACCACGCGAAAATGTCTTCACGCTTATCAAAGTTAGGGCAAGTGTAAAAACTACAAAGTGTTTCAGGGCCGGTATACAGATGATAAAAGTGATATCTTCAGATACATTTGCAACATGTCGCCAGATAAAACCAAAACTAATGAAAATAAAGCAAGGCAGGAAAAACCACAACTATTTACAAGATTTGTAACAATAATAATAAAAATAAAGTATTACTTTCGTCAAAGTTCAAAATTTTTTTCCCCCGATATATTAGACGCAGAAGATAGTAAATGTACGACATGCGAATAAGTAGTTTTTTGTTATTAAGAAAATGTGTGAGGATACATGGAAAAGTGCAATCAAATTGGCGACTCATTAAGAACTAAAAATTTAGTATCAAATTTTTTTAAAAATACCGCTTCAACAATTATATAGTAGGGTGACCCCTCGAGAGCTAAAATTTACAGAACACCAACAATATTAATTTTGAAAAACCTAAACACACGACATTTGCCATGAGCAAGTGGTGGAGTTAAAAAAAGAAAAAAAAATCAATCACTGTGCAAATGATAAAATACAATTGTTGGCATTTTTAAAATTCAAACATGACGGGTCCATCGGGACACCCGTTACTTTTGGTGGCATGGTTTGCATTTTTGTTTTCCTTTGAAGACAAACAACCCATATCCTTTTACCCCGCAACAGTGAAACTATTTGCATAAGAGGAGCTAATATTTTCCTTTCTTTTGCGTGTTTCCAATAACTTCTTGTTGTAAAAGAAGGTGCCCGCTATTTGCTGAGAATAAAGTAGAGGAGAGCGCAGGAAAGAATACCAAGCCAATTTTTGAATATGAAGAAAGTCGAGAGTTTCTTTGATACTGATATTTAAAGTAAATATTTAGAGAGCGATCAATGTATAGCAATTCTTTCTTTTCACGGCTGTCTTAAAGCGAGGTGAGTACTTCCTGAAAACGAACGTAACACAGGTAAATTTATTTAGAATACCCATGTGTATAGAAAACAAAGAATGAGTTATCGTCCTTCACAAAAATATTCCATGGCTGTCATTTTTACAAATATTCTTCGGGTATGTCGCTTAGGAATTAAAATTTCCATCCAAGGTATTCCGAGCATTGATAACTACGATACCGAAATATCTACGCAGTCTTAAAGTGCGTTTATTGTAGCTGAAACTTGATGTAAGGGTCGGTGGATTACAGTGAAACAAAGGCGACAATTATAATTTGAATAGCACAAAAACCAGCTTCATAGAAAGTGTCTGGCTCCTAGGCGTGATAAATAAAAGTTAATTACTACCCAGAGCCCGTAATGTACTACGGAACTGCTTGGTTATGCATAATAGAGAAATTGTTAAAGTATACAATGTAAAAAATATATGTTGATTTTGCAATATAATACAGCAAATTTTATAGTAACACACTGTAAAAATTGCTAATTTTGCAGTAATAAACTGTAAAATTTTAATTTTACATTAATTAACTGCAAAGTAAAAGTGTTAATTTTACAATTTTATTACTGTGCATTTTACAGTTTTATACTGGAACCTCTGCTCCCATTATTATACTGTTGTTTTTACTGTATAATACAACTCATTTTTGTGATAATAAACTGTAAAATTGTGGTAATAAACTGCAAAATTGCTGCTTTACAGTAATAAACGGTAAAATTGCAGTAGTAAACTGCAAAATTTCTGCTTTTTAGTAATAAATTGTAAAATTGTTAATTTTAGTTTATTACTGTACATTTTACAGTTTAAAACTGGAACTTCTGCTGCCAGTATTATACTGTAAAAACAACTCTTTATTTTTCGTAGCGTATTTGTATTTTAGAATTGTGTACAGAATAGAAAAGAGGAAAAACAATTTAAATAAAAATGCAGGCTATATATAAAACCGATTAGTTTTAGAAGGTATTGAAATTTCATTTAGTTTAAGTATATGTATTGAAATCATGTCTTGCTTGAGATTAGGCATGTCCTGAAATAAAAAGAAAAGAAATGACGAAAGAGTAATTCTCTAAAGACGAAATGACTAATGAACGCTGTCTAGAAAGTACTAATGGCATTATATAAAGATGGTAAAGAATAAATACTTTCGAAACCTGCAGTTCAAAATAGAGCTGATTCAAAAATACAGTTATTAGCACTGTTTAGCTGTTCTGATACATTACGTTAAATTGAAAACAACTTTTCTACTAAAAAAATTGGTTTTAGAAAAGGAAAAAATTACAAGATTTATTTTTGCCAGAACTTTTTAAAAGTACATTTTAAGCACTCATCAAGTCTTTCGGAGATAAATTGAATGAAGACAAATACGTTTCTCTTAGAATGAAAGCTAAAACATGTTCTTAAAAAATCTGTCAGAGTGTTAGAATTCGGAAAATTCCTCTGGCTTATTCTACTTATGAAAAAGTTTTCTCTTCATAGGTAGTATATTAAAAAAAAAACCCTGTGTTTTATTAGACTGAAATTGTTGGAACTTCATGTTTATTTTCACTTTCAAGTGTCTCTTCCATTTAATTAATCTTAACCAAAAGATCTTTACTTTTTCTTTTCAGTTAGCATTCAAAATGCTTCATGTTTAAGTAAGGGTTTTTAGTCTGGAAGAGTTATTATTTAAAAGCTAGAGGGACGTTTCACAAAGTACTGATGCACTAAGACGAGATAGCACATGCATCATAATGTTCATTTCACACCCAGAGTCCCCCCCTCCCTGTTTTTATACCCACCAAATTTCCTTAAAAAATAAAAGATTTTGAGTCGTTGTCGAAAAGCAGTTATCAATTAGTTTTCTTGGAAATATTTTTAAGAAGTAAAGAGAAAGTTCCTCAAATTACTGAAAACAATATTTCTTTTCCTTTTTCAGAAGTGAATTTTTACATTTTTATCGTTCCAAAATGAGTAAAATCAGAAAAGCAAAGGAAGTATACCTCCGCTAATTTAAAGGAAACAGGCGTATCAGATTCTGTTATATTTGAATAAACCTCAACTGACATTCCCATACCAAATGTAACTGTTACTGATTTTAAAGCAATTATCCATTTATCCTGCTTCTCAATTTACTTTTGTATTAAAGAAGCAGTTAATAAAGGTTAAACACATAATGGTAGTTAATCGTTGTGATAAATAGTGTGTCCCTTTGCATAATAATTAGCGAATGTTCCTAAAAAGGAACGATTTGCATTAGATCAGCTGCACGGGGTGTTAATAAAGTTTTGCACTGATAAAAATAATTAATTATGGTTAAACTTAATGAGATTTAACCATAATTAATATTTGTATTTTTATTCTTATCTAATTTTTTTACAACATTTTTACACTTCTACGCGTACAACTTACGTACGCTTACTAAGATGACTAAGACGCTTTTTAAGTTAACGCCAGGCACTGACGCATCCATCATTTATTTTCAGGAGAGAAAGGGCTTGATTATTAATCTTTATCTGAACGAATGTTGCTATATTATAATTGGCAAGATGTGTTAAAACCGAAATATATGAAGGGTTGGCCATCACAGTCCTCTCCAGAGCTCTCACTGTTTTCTGTCATAATTATCCTTTTCAGTTTTTGATATTAGCTCCATCTGCATGCCTTTAGCTAATAGTGTAACAAAGGGAAAAACTGAAGATATAAAAATGAACATTTAATGTACATTTATTAATTATGTAATGTTCATTTAATGTACATTTATTAATTATGTAATGTTCATTTAATGTACATTTATTACTAATGGAATGTAATGTACATTTATTACTAATGGAATGTAATGTACATTTATTACTAATGGAACTTAATGCACATTAATTTCATTAGTAAGCATTGGTTCCCAACCGGTGGTTCGTGAACTACCGATGGTTTGCGAGAGGCATAAAGGGGGTTCGTGAAAATATTGTAATGGCAGAATGTTAACCTTTTTGTGAAGTTTTAATCCAACGTTAATTAAGCACTAATACGCAGGGATACTGCAAACACGTGTTTCGGCGTTACAAGGAACCCCCTTTTCCATGCGAAAAATTGAGAACTTATGGATGCACAGACATCCGACAAAAGCAACGGGAACAGAAGCGAACAGCTTGAAACAAACAAAGCCTATTATCCGAACACCAATAAGAAAACTTTTGAGCCAAAAAAGATCCATTAGGAAAATAAAGATTGAACCGAAGCTTTCCAACAAGAATGAAATAACTTAAACTGATGGTTGTCATAGTTACGGCACTATAGACTTTTTCCCCACTTAGCTTTTGCAACAATGGCAAAATTCAAACAGTCAAAATTGCTTTTTGCGTAAACTATTATTCTATTGAAAAAACAACGTAAACAAACACAACTTTTTCGGAGAAATTTTTGCTTTATTTATGTATGGCTAGATTTGTTGGAAAACGTTGAGAAATAACTGAGACATGAGGATATAAATAAAAGCGTAAGTCTCATTCGATACACATAAAATAAATGAAATGCCTCAAAAGCAGAGCTGTTTTCTTTTGTTCGGCTTCCATGGAGACGAGGCAAAATTTCTAAACTTGATACGCCTATTTTAAAGTAACCGAGTATAATATGAGGTCGGCTATCAGAGTCGGAGGTGTTTTCAATTTATAACTTCTTACCAGTTCTTGTAAAGTAAAACAGACCCCTACTACAATATTTTAATAATTGTAGAAATACTGCACCAAATTCAAGTGCATTCTAAAATATTTATCTCTTGAAGAAGAAGATTCGTTCAAAATCATTTCTCTATTGAAGGCGAAAATTTAGGTTATACTTCTTACTAGTTCTTGTAAAGTAAAACAAACTACTACAATATTTCAATAATTGTATAAATACTGCAACAAATCCAAGTGCATTCTAAAATATTTATCTCTCGAAGAAGAAGATTCGTTCAAAATCATTTCTCTATTGAAGGCGAAAATTTAGGTTAACGTCCTTTTCTCTCTCTGGCGCGAGCCTCGAATTCTCAACAGATTGCACGCATGTTCTTTTCCGTCGAGAAGTTATCGGAAACAGGCTGTCAGGAGAAACGAATAGCTCCATTCAAGCAAATGGTTTCACGGAGGCGTAGGGATGGAATCTCTTTTTTCGCGGGAGAAACCACAATGCGGAGCCTCCTATCGGAAGCCATAATCGGTAAAAGCGACCTCTTCTGCTGGAACTCCTCTTTCTCCCCGTCATCGAAAGAGATTGGATTCACTATATACGGAGAAAATATATATATAGGCAGATTTTTTTTACAATGTTAAGACTTTCATTCAGCGTCTATACATTATGGCTGCGCTGAAGTAAGTAACTGTATGTGTGGGGGGGGGGGAGGGGGGAGTTTGTTAAAGATTTAAATAGTTCATTGGTAAATGTTTAGCATTCCGCCAAATTAGTAGTTATTTTCTTTTAATTGCTGTCATAAAAAAAAGTTGTTGCGTAAGATTTAGGTCAACTTGTACTTTTATATGTTAAAAAATTCTCGTATTGTCGACCTCTTCTGTTTTAACTCCTCTTTCTCCCCGTCATCGAAAGAGATTGGAATCACTATATACGGAAAAAATATGGAGAGGCAGATTTTTTTTTTTTTTGCAATGTTAAGGCTTTCATTCAACTTCTATACATTATGGCTGCGCTGAAATAAGTCACTGTATGTGTGCAAAAGGGGGGAGGGGGGGTATTTGAGTTTGTAAAAGATTCAAGTAGTGCAAAGAAATATTTTATTGGTAAAAATTAAGGATGCGCACAGATAAGCATATTAACCGATTGCAGATTAATCGGCAATCCCGATTATTGATCATGATTATTATTTTTAATATTACTTCTTTCTCCATCACTTTATTTCCTTTCACAATTTCGATTTTAGAAATAGTTACAAATTTATTTCTGAGAGACGGTCTATTTTTATCTATTTTCCTAATTTTCCCAAAATTTTATGAAATTTCCCTGAACCAATTTCCATACATGAAAAAAAAAAGGAAGAAGCTGTTATGACTACATGTTATAGTAATGTTTTCAGAAAAGTACATTTTTTTACTTAAAAATTTATTGATCTTACATTTATTTACAAATTTATTTATTAGTTTCTCGATAGAAGTGTACGTAAAAAATATTAAAAAAAATATTTTTTCAACTGATTACTCGACCAAGTTTTGCCGATTCTAATAATCGGATTCTTTTGTAATTTTCAGACCCGAGAATAATGCAGTGTTCTATAATCAAATTAATTAATTTACCAGCAAGTATTAGTTTATTTCAATTCTAATTAGCATTTTTGCAAAAATCCTCCAATATGATTACCAAAAAATGTTGGCACAAATTAGAATAAAATATCTGAAGAGACACTGAATTTTTCTGCATCATAAAATTTGTTTCAATGTTCCAAGGTAATTAGACGTGAATTATGATAGTTTTAAACTAATTTCATGCTAAAATGTAGGAGAACTTTCAACTGAAAACTCACTGCTTATCATGGTCATTGTGGAACAATATGTTTTTCTAAATTAACAAGAATTTGGCGGGTCAGAAAGCATATAAAATTGAAATATATGCAGCCAGGTTAAGTTTGCCCAAACTGCAGGGAAAATTGATTCTTTTTAAAAAATGTTTCCATTCTACTAAAATGAATTTGTTTTACTCATTAAGAAACAGAAACTGGCAACAGAGGTGAAATTTAAACTATTGTGCCATTCTTGTCGTCCAACAACGACATCGCTACCAATCGCGTGAATACAAGCTTAGATTGTATTTGAAACTTTCCCAAAAAAGTAATATAGTTCAAGTTTTATGTAACTTGAACTTTACGAGAAGTTTCGTCAGAAACAGAAAATTTGCTTTATCTTTCGGTATTAAAATTTTGATGTGTAAGTAGGTTTTCAAAACAAAAATTGAAAAGAAAAGAACAAAAAAGCATTTTAAGTCTTTTTTAAGTCATACAAATGCAAGAATAAGCTAAGAACTCTGAAACAAGTGTCCTTTATAACAAAAATGAATTATCATTAAAGTTGACTTGTTGAGTCGCGAAACATGAGAGAGAGAGAGAGAGAGAGAGAGAGAGAGAGAGAGAGAGAGAGAGAGAGAGAGAGAGAGAGAGAGAGAGAGAGAGAGAGAGAGAGAGAGAGAGAGAGAGGAGAGAGAGAGAGAGAGAGAGAGAGAGAGAGAGAGAGAGAGAGAGAGAGAGAGAGAGAGAGAGAGAGAGAGAGAGAGAGAGAGAGAGAGATTTGGATGATCAAACAATATTATTTGTGTATAGTCTCGGCTTTACTGCATATAAACTAGATAGAATGTATTATTTTTAATATTTCTTTTGAGTTTATTTACAAAGTAAATACCCGCCAGTTTTTAGAAAAGAACAGAAATTATGGTAACAACATACATTTAGATATCAAATTCGTTTTTCTGCATTACTAGGTAGACGAATTTTCTGAATGCAAAAATCTCTCCCGATTTTGATTTAATGTACCGTTTTAGACGAAAAATATTCAGCACACAAAACATTCTATCTCTAAGCTTCTAAAATAACATTTTGATACATGAATATTAAAAGCTTCTTTAAAAACACACTTTAAGAACTCGCAGTTTAAAACTCTCTCGTTTTTCTTGGCTATATTCTAAGTCGTTTCAGACACAGGTAATCTTATAGTGCTGTAAAATATTAACGCATGCACCGATAAGAAAAGATGTTACTGATCTTTATTTTCTCCTCAGAATAAACACAAAAGTTAGGTCTATAGCATTCTTTCTTGAGTTTAGTTGAAAAGTCTCTTCATCAGTTCTTATAACATGGCAGAATACGTTAAATCAGAGTTTCTCAACCTTTTTGGACTTGAGGACCAGTAAGCAATGGTGGAAAATTTTTGCGGACCGGGAAAGTGTTTTAAAAACAAAAACACTTTTGACTTTAATAGGCAGATTAAAACGTGAACTGTAAAATTTTTATTGTGATTGATTAAAAAAAAGGTAAATGCAAAAAGAAGTAGAAAAAATTCACAGAAAACTATAAAAATTTACTACACAATTACCACAAACCATGTATTCTAATCTGTTTTACTTTTATGTATTCTTTTTATTTTTATTAATTAATTTTTTTTATTACTTTATGTATTTACTTATTTATTCATTATATTATTTTATTTATAGACTCGTTTGACTACGAGAATTTTGTAAAATCATACAGGTAAGAATATGTGAGGACCTATCACAGTTTTTTTGTGAACCGGTGCCTTTTCGCCGGGCAGTGGTTGAGACTAGCTGCATTAAATAACAGACTCGACACTGCAAAAAATGAATTGTTGATTTTACAGTATAATACTGGCAGCCGAGGCTCCAATTTAAAACTGTAAGCTGCACGGTAATAAACTGTAAAACTAGGAATTTTACAGTTTCTTAGTGTAAAGTTAGAAATTTTACAGTTTATTTCCGTGAAATTTAGCTGTATTATACTGTAAACACAACAGTATTATACTGGCAGCCGAGGTTCCAGTTTAAAACTAAACTGCACGGTAATAAACTGCAAAATTAGCAATTTTACAGTTTGTTGCTGTAAAATTAACAGTTTTACAGATTAATATTGTAAAATTACTCATTTTACAGTTTATTACTATAAAATTGGAAATTTTTACAGTTTATTACTATAGAATTAGCTGTATTACACTGTAAAAACAACATTCATTTTTTAGTGTAACATGTACTGTAGTATACAGTCGACGCTCGTTATAACGACCACTCTTTATAAAGACCATCCTAATATAACGACCGGTGAGAAAACCCCCAACTGTATCCCAATATACTCTATGTTCTACCTCTTATAGTGACCACTCGTTATAAAGACCGTTTTCTGTGGAACCGAGGCGGTCGTTATATCGAGCGTCGACTGTATTTCCAATATCTGTACCTCGATTCATGACTCTAAGGAAGCCCTTCTAAATTTAATTAAATTTCGTTGTAAAGTTTGATAGGAAAATGTTTCGCTCGCTTACAATTTTGAGCGCAGTTAAAAAGTATTAACGCATTTTAGTAAAAACTGAATTGAAATTATACAAAAGCCGAGTTAAGAGGATTTATACTTGAAGAAGGATTTTTGTAAATACAGTCTAGTCTTGATAACCCGAAGCCTTATAACTCAAATATTCCTTTATCTCAAAGTGTTCATTGGGTCACAAACTTTCGAGAAAGCTTCGGAGACTCCCTATAGCTTGAACTATCAATAACTTGAAGCTTTTAGTCGGTACCAAAGGACTTCAAGTCATCAAGATTCAACTGTTTCATGTATAAATGTGTTCAACTGTACATGCATATTTGGGAACTCATCTTTGAAATAACAATTTTTCAAAGTACAGTCTAGCCCGTTTAATGGAATAGCCACTTTTTCCACGAAAAAATATTCTACCAAGCGGGATATTCCATTGTCCGGATAAAAATAATGCATTATAGAGGTTTGGTACATAGAAAATGTATTACAGTAGCCCCTCGTTATATCGCGCCTCGCTATATCGCTCATTCGGATATATCGCTCTTGTCTATTGTCTCCACCCCCCCACCAAAAAAAAAAAAAAAAAACTTTTATTTCGAAACCATTTTTGAGAAAATATGTCAGGTGCTCAGAAAAGGTCTCTTTCTCATTTATTTTGTCGTCAATGAACAAAACGAAGTTCTTCTATTCTTCTGAATTCGCTGAAAAGAAGCAGCAAATTCCTGTCACCCAAACTTGCATACTGCAGAGACAGTTTGGAGACTACTGAACACTTTCTTTTGTATTGATACAATGAGTGAACTGCATTTGTTAGTAATGTGTAATAGTAATCTGTAAAAGTTATATTTTTTTGTTACTTTTGACTGAAAAAAAAAGCTAATGTTCGAATAAATGAATTTTTATGTATGTGCACGCATAGTTTACTTACATGCTGGATAGAAAACTATTTTTAATGACCTCGGTTATATCGCGCTTTCGGATATATCGCGCTTTTTCCCTGTCCCCCGAAAAGCGCGGTATAACGAGGGGTTACTGTATATTAAGCGGGATATTTTTTTCACAGATATTCTAATAAGCGGGTTCTACTACAGTTGAAAAAACAGGCTTAATTTGATAAAATAAGCAACATAATACGATTGAATAAATGTAGTCATACTAAAGTAAAGTATTCTACCGCTCCAGGAAATAATTCACAGTTGATTAAAATTTCCTTTAAAAAAAATTAAGAATTAGGTGAACTTCAGAGATGTGATTGAAGGGGCAAGTGGACAAAGGTGATGTGTGAATATTTTGGAAAAACATACTTTTTACCATGGATGAAGGGATGCAGGTGATAAGGTACTAATTTTTTTTTCTGAAAGCTTTTTCTATCAATTTAAAACATTGTTACATATCATCTTTATTCACTTGCCCCTTTAACTGTGTTTGTGAGTTAACACAATTGAACATACACTAATTTGAATTTGTGTAAATCGGCGAAATTCAAATGTCACATATCACCTTCATCCACTTCCCCCTTCAATTACCAGAAATTACCTCGGATTATCCTATACGAAAGATTTGAAGTATACGAATGCCAATGAAAGTACTGCATTTGCATTCAACATTATATACACTTGCCAACTTCTTTTACTTAATCAGCAATACATCAGCCCAACTGCGGAAAATCTTAAGCTCAAGAGTTTCCTGTAAATCACGAAACACACAAGCGAAAAAAAGAGAAAAGTCGAAAGAATTTGAAAGCAATTTCAATCTTCAGTGATGGGTTCGGTTGTTTTTCTTTGACGGAGCGGGAAAAATCCGTTTTTATGAACTGCTCGTGGACAAAAGAGTGAGCTCTTCGTGGACTCCATTTGCTCCAGATAGGAAATCTGAAGATTTAGGGTGAGACGGGGAGCCCTCGCTAGCGATGCAGAGTCATAAAATGCCGGAGTTTACTCTTTTCTATTCTTAAAGGTGATGATCACTGTTGCTCAGGAGTGTTTTACGCCTGAGGTAAATGGTAAGAAAAAGATTTACGAAATTTATGGTTTCATGGGCGAAATGATGTGTCTGAACTATGGCGGCTTTTTGTTCTTGCTTTTTTTTTTGTTTTCTTGATAAAATAGCGGTATGAAGAGATTATTTTGGAGTGAAGTCTTTCTTGTCAGTTATCTATAAGTGGCTAAATTATGTTTGAGTTATAAAGCGATCAATTACTTTCGAATTTCTATGTTGCTAATATAGAAAAGTAATTCTGAAATCATCTTAGAAGCACACTGTAATGCGTTTTCGGCTAGTTCTAGAATCAGAATATAGCTATTTACAAATGGACGAGAAGGCAATAACTGTTTCTTACGGATATGTAAACAATTAGAGGACTCATAATTTACGCGAATTAAATTCAAATATTTGCTGCCAATTTAATGAGAGTTGAAATTGCCGTTAAATAGACAATGTATTCGCTTCGGCATTGTTAAATGGACTGTATCAAACAACAGTGTTTCAGAAATAAAGTTATAAATACATTTTATTTCTTTTGACATAAAATTCACAACGCATTTCTTTTCCCAAGATGTCTTTTAGATGCACTTTTTTTAAACATTTGGTAGAGAATCGCTAATCCAGGACAAAATGTTATCCCACATAAAAAATTAAAATTATCTCGCTCTATAAATATTTTTTTTCCTCTTATATTCCTTTACTATTTATTAGTTTACATTACAAAAAAAAAGTAGTTGTTAATAAACATTTTAAATGAGTTTTTCAGTTATGATACCGTAATTACTGCAAATCTATTATTTTCCGTTCACAACTAAGAAGTCTTCAACAATCCTATGATTAAAATTTTTCTAGGTATCTTTGCCTTTTTTTTCGCATTTTTTGAAAAAAAGTAATTTATAAAACTAAATTAAATAAATAAAAGATATAGTTCAAAATTAATCTGGTCATGGTTTAAAGTCAGGTTAAGAGTTGTTTTAATTTATTTTAAAGAACAAACACATAAATGGGTGGAAAAAAATACATACCTTTTTTCGCTGCATGGAAACTGTCATCCTTGGGTACGTACTGGATATCATAGACTAAGGTGGTATTGGGTAAGAGCGTCCTATCCTTATTAATCCGATAGACAGCGTACTTGAACGCCAGTTCCGTTGGACTCTCGCGTTCGTCCTCCGTAAAAAGCACACCTGTATGGAAGAATAAAGCTGCACGTCAGATTTCAACAAATAAAACGACATGCATAGCATAAGAAACAAAGATTGTTAGGAAAAACAGGTGTAAAAAAAACTTTTCTAATTAAATCAATGGATAAAATGCATTTTTAAGAACAGAATATTAGAGAACTTAACGGTATAATTTAGGAAGTCTACTGAAATAAATGTAGGCATTTTGGGTTACTTTAAACCATGTGGGCTAACTTTGCAGCACTTCTCATTTTCAAAATAGATTTTACTTCAAAAGATTTTTTTTTGTTCTATTAAATTTTTACAACACTAAATAAATCGGCAGCAAATGTAGTGTTTTCCTTGAAGTAATAAATGAAATCGAAACTTAATACCTTTCATCAAAAGTGGATGTGCAAGAAATGGGGATTTTCTTCATATTTTGGTTAATACAAAATAAATTAAAATTCAGCTTCAATTTACTTTCGATAATTCACAGGATGTTTTATAATCCTGAACTAAAATTAATAATCTTCATCAATATCTAGAAAATGGGTTAAATTTTGTCAACATATTAAAAATTTAAGGAAAAATGAAATTTCGTACTTACAACTTTACTAAGTAAAATATGGCTTAAAAAAAAATCCCGGTTTGGTAAATGTTAAAAATTGGCATTTTTACATCCAAGTGTCAGCACTAGAAATGAGTAAGAAAGGCACTAGCTTTATTTTAAAGCAACTAAAGTGTTCATCGAATTATTAGCTAAATGTAATTTAATTTAGTTAATTTATTTATTTCATAAGAATTTTCAAGTTAAATATAATATACTGTTGATCA
Organism: Uloborus plumipes; assembly: GCA_038373865.1. NCBI lineage: Eukaryota > Metazoa > Arthropoda > Arachnida > Araneae > Uloboridae > Uloborus > Uloborus plumipes. The sequence goes on from JAXGGA010007931.1 coordinate 39,213, forward strand.
TTGAACAGTTTCTGATTCCAATATCAATACACACAATCAGTTTTTATTTAAATATAGTTTTCTTCAATGTTTTATTATATTTTATAATAGTGTATAGCTTAAAGTAAAGAAGATTATTTTCTGGAATTTTAGTTGTAAAATTAAAATTTTCAGCACAAATTATCATTGCCCGAAGCGGCCGAATCACACTTCATGCTTCGGCCAGACCGAGGCTTCGGTGGAAAGTCCGAAGCTTCGGCCCATCTCTATTAGAAATCATATAACTAAAAATGAGGAACTTTTTTCTGACCATTACTTACTGACATCATTGTTTTCAAAATTACGTCCCCACGTGGAACCAATAATTAACACCGCAGAATATCCATTTATTTGCGACGAGCGAAAGTACATTTTTTTTCCTATTAGGTAAATATTTTCTCGTATTCCGTAATGAGTCAGCCGCACTATTAAGTTGGTAATCGCCGCTTGCATCAGCCACTAATAACCTCCGTCGATCAGCGAGCACTCTCATTAAAGAAAACGGCTCGTTTCATTGTAACGAGGAAAGACAGGTACTTATTTAGAGCTGCACAGATAGGAAAATAACTTCATTTATGGGCCAATTTTAAGAGTGCTTCATCATGGACGGAGCGACGTCATTTACACGGGGAACAGGAGCAGTGTGAGGAGCAAATTGAAGATTTTGTACGAAACCATCGGATTTGAGTCAATTTCCCGAAATCTCCTTCCGAGCAATACTGCCGTGCTAAGCGCAAAAGAGGTATCTGCAGTCGAGCTTAAACTGAGAAAAACCTCTTTAAAGTTTTGCGACTCCGTGTATTTGGTTTGGATGATTTTTTCAGAAATTTTAAACAATGCTTTTTGTTCTCAAATGACCATAAAACATTATGTGGGTGAAATACATCCCAAAGAACCCCTGGTGGCGATAGCTCAATTTTTTTGGCTAGTTATATTGGTTTTTCGAAGCAAGAGTCTTAGTAGGCTCTATTCGGCAAATGAGATTTAATATGGTACAAAAATAAAATAAAAGTACCAAAAATGCAAAAATACTTGTAGTACGTAAATTCACTAGAATTTCGTAAAACTTTGCCAAAATAAACACTCCATTCTTGATGTAAAAATTGCTTCGATTTCATTTCTGCTGTTGCTATTAATCAACATTTTTGGCGTAAGAAGGTCCAGGAAACCCATTTATAAAGCCACAGTATCGAAAATTAAAACAGCGAAGTGCGTGATGTCTATATCTTTCTGTTGATCCTCGTGCAGAGGTATGTATATGGTTACATAAGAGGTCCCGATATACCTACATTAACTTATAAAACCGACTATTATTGCATAACTGTCTTTTTTTTTTGCTATTTAATTATTATTTCTAACTATAAATGAAACCTTTTTTACTATAATGTATTATTTAAATCTTACTATGCATTTTATGGTATAAAATGATGACGAATGTACTTTTAAACTAGAATTAGAATACAGAACCACGCAGACCTCACAAAAGAATACAGACTTCACACATTTTATTGTAGACTGAATCAGCTGAAAATATTTTAAAGGTAACTACAATAAAAGTGAGTGCAAAATGTTTTCCTTAACGACACGAAAATTGTTTTTAAAGCCATTAAACTTCCTCTTCAACATCAAAATTTCTTTCGTGTGGAAAAGTGTTTTATGGACATTGCTCTAAGCTTTTTAAAATAACTTCGTTTTTAAGAGCAATTCCATTCGAAGCGTATAAATAAAGTGGCATGCATTTCTTTCAAGAATTCCAGTAAAGTACCGGAAGGTAATCGTGTAAGTAAGTAAGAGGTTTCAGTAAATATCAATGCAATATATTCTTTGTATTACATGAACTGTCAGACAAAAAAAAATTCCCTTTTTAAAGTTAATAGTCAAATATCATCGAAAAATATGTGTCATTTATATTAAATTGATATAGTTTTAAGGAATACAAACGAACTGTAAAAGGCTCGAGTTTTAAAACTTAGTTTGTACCACAATATTACTCAGCAACAATAGTGGCCCATCTTTAAAAAAATACACTAATAAAAATCAAGATTTTAACCAATGCTAATATTACTGAACTTACAATCTAATATAACAATATACAGAAAATTTCAATCAGAAATGGTAATTTATATTTACTTATTAATAATGTAAGGTAAGTGCGCCAAATAAGCTCAATACAAATTATTTTTTAGTTGTGAATAATCAGAGTAGGCTTTCCCAAACTTTTCTGAGTCACAGCGCCATATTTATCTCTATCACATACTTTTACAGTAGAGTACAATTTCAGGGCCAATTTCTCTTGGTCTCAGCTCCTCTGATTTAGGGTCATTCGGGTTAAAGGAGTGTCTTAGACAGAAAATACAAAATATAATATGTGTAAATGGACGAATAAGTAATATTGAATTAGCTGAAAGTAAAGATTAAGTTTTGTCTTATCATTAACTGGTGAAAGCTTGACCTTGTATAAAGAAGCAAATATACTTTTAGTTCTTGTTGAAACCAATATGCATGTTTTGTAGCATCAGTTTATTCTTTTGAAGTAGGCACCTTCGGATGGTACACGGCTCATGACGAATTTTGTATAGAAGACTTAAAATGTGTTGCATTGTGCTTCAGTTTATGTTGCATTGCATTGTAAATTACGTGACATTGAATAAATTCATGACGTGAAATACTTCGGATCAAAATAATTTCTGAAAGTGAAAAAAAAAAAATGTTTCTAAATTGTTTCATTTAAAACATGCAATACACCAGCAGCTCGTTTATTCCATCCATGGTCTGCATTTTTGTGCTTATTATGCACTCATCAGCATGGAATAGGAATTATACGAGCTGAAGGCAAAAATCATCTAAAAAAGCAAAGAGAGCCAACAAAAACTGGTAGCTAATGTGAAAATAGAATATTAGCGAGCGACCGCACTTGGTACAGTACAACTCAAAAAATTGGAGGCAAGGCTCCAGTAACTGCTTTATGTTTCATTAAAGTCTGATTTTTTAAAGTATGAATTTTATTAAGTACTATATATGAAACATTTTTCATTCTTAATCTTAATTATTAATACTGTCCGTTAATTATATAGTAACACTGAGTTAACACACTGCATGCATAAACTCAAATAATTCCGAAGAATAGACATCTCTATTTGGAGAACAAAATGTCCACACCCCTTATCAAGATGTCCTACTGCATTGACGCTTCGCGGTAAGCATCGTTTTTCCTGCGGCATACATTGCAAAAAAATGTGTTGTTTTTACAGTATAATACAGCTAATTTTACAGTAACAAACTATAAAATTGCTAAATTTACAGTAGTAACCTGTAAAATTGCTAGTTTACAGAAATAAACTGTAAAATTGTTAGTTTCGGTTTATTACTGAGCATTTTATAGTACCTCTCTCTATGTTCCTTGAACCAGTTCCCCGGTACTTTACTGTTGTTTTTACAATATAAAACAGCTAATTTTATGGCAAAAGTGCTAATTTTATAGTTATAAACTAAAAATGCTAGTTATACACTGATAAGCAGTAAAATAGTTTACTGTTGTTTTTACAGTATAATACAGCTAATTTTATGCATAAGTGTTAATTTTACAGTTATAAACTAAAATTGCTAGTTTTACAGTGATAAGCTGTAAAATAATTAGTTTTACAGTTTATTACTGTGCTTTCATAGTTTTAAACTGGAACCTCTGCTGCCAGTATTATACTGTAAAAACAACGGCTTAATTTTTGCAGTGCACCAGAGTGCCGCAGCAACCAATTTGAGAACCTATTATTAATTAGGGTAGATAATAATCCCTTCTTTAGCCTACTTTCCCGTTAAAAACAAAAGAAAGACGAAAAAAGTATTAAAAGTAGCTTAATGCATCTAAAAAATATCGCCAAGTCCAAAAAATATCGCCAAGTAAAAAAAATATCGCCAAGTCCAAAAAATATCGCCAAGGAAAAAAAAATATCGCCAAGTCCAAAAAATATCGCCAAGTAAAAAAAAATATCGCCAAGTCCAAAAAATATCGCCAAGTTAAAAAAATAAAAAGGTAAAATGAATATCGAAAAATTAAAAATTTGAAAGTAGGGTATTGGGATGGGGAATTTGTGTGTCAGTCTGTCTGTCGGTCGGTCTGTCGGTCTGTCGGTCTGTCTGTCCCCCCTTAATAACTTTTGAACGAACATTCCGATTTGGACAAATTTTTTTTTGTTGGAAAGATCTCGGCGAGTACAGCTCATTCAGATTTTTCGATTTGAACAATTTTTGGTTTAACTTTGAACCGTTCAAACAACTTGTCCCGCGAAGCTAACTTTTGAGTGAACAGTCCGATTTGAACAAACTTTTTTTTGTTCGAAAGGTCTTATCAAGGATACTTCATTCCCGTATTTACATTTCCGATTTGAACAATTTTTTGTTCAACACTGAACCGCTCAAGCAAGCTGTCACCCCTAATAACTTTTGAGTGAACAGTCCGATTTAAATAAACTTTTTTTTTTGTTCGAAGGATCTCAGCAAGGATACTTCATTACCGTATTTAAATTTTCAATTTGAACATTTTTTCGTTCAACATTGAACCGTTCAAGCAACCTTTCCCCACCTAATAACTTCTGAGTGAACCATCCGAATGGAATAAACTTTTTTTTTTGTTGGAAAGATCTCGGAGAGTACAGCTCATTCCCATATTTGATTTTTCGATTTGAACAATTTTTAGTTCAACTTTGAACCGTTCAAACAACCTGTCCCACGATGCTTTCAGAAAAAAAATTTAACATTAGCACCTACGGGGAATTTAAGTTGAATGTTGATCCTGAACTTAAAGTCGGATTTCCTTCAAACTAACTTTGTAAGAAAATGGTTTTGATAAATAATGTTTGCAAAGTACTTTTCTGAGTAATCTTCTGTGAGGACTCTGGTTCCGACTCCGACTCCGCAAATATGGCGGAAATGCAGGCTCAGAAAAAAATGACTGACTGTGCAGACGATTTTTTGTTTATTTATTCATTTGTTTTGTTTTATTTATTTATTATTATTATTATTTTTGGCAGACGATTTTTTTTGTAATAAAAATGTTTCATTCACAAGGGTGTTTTATTCTTTGTTTGTACTTAACAACTGGCAACGGATTAAAAGTGAAATTCGAGACATTTTATCAACGGACGAGTTTTTTTTTTCTTTTTTTTTCCTTTCTTTGATAAAATGTGTTTTGATGTACTTTGTACTTTTAATTTTTTTTTTTTTTGAAAACAATTGAGGAATTTTTCTACGGAAGAACTGTAACAGTTACATTCTTTAAAAGGTGCGACAAAACTTTATTTATTCATTTATTTACTTTTTATGTGTCTATTTCATCTGATGAGAGGGGTATATTTTGCTTTTAGAAATCAGCTTTAAGTGCTAAAAAGGTATGTTTGACATAATTTTTAGTCTCAGATAATTAAGAGAACAATGATCAGATGCTAGAATGCCGATGACCATGTACGGGAAAGTAGGCTGGTTTAGTTCTTGACAGAACTTCTTGTTCTTTTTCAAAAAATGAATTCATACAACTAGGTTTTCTAACGAAGAAAAAGATAATATGAAAAGCATAAGTGAGCAGAAAATAAAATGTCTTTTGTCTCTCCTGTAAAAGTTTTACAAATGTATTGAGCTGGTTTTTACGTTAAACGCTTCAAAACTTTTTTTCTAAAAATATCACTGCAATTTTATGATTACTAAACTATATTGGGTGCATATAAATACACGCAGCTTTCCTAATTAGCAATTTTGTGTTTTAAAATATATTTTCAATTTAGTACACTACAAAAAATAAAGTGTTGTTTTTATAATATATTATTGGCAGCAGACGTTCCAGTTTAAAACTGTAAAATGCACAGAAATAAACTGTAAAATGAGAAATTTTACAGTTTATTACTGCAAAGCAGCCATATTATAGTTTATTACCACAATTTTAGTTTATTACCACAAATTTAGCTGTATAATACCGTAAAAATAACAGTATATTGCTGGCAGCACAGGTTCCAGTTAAAACTGTAAAATGCACAGAAATAAACTTTAAAATGAGAAATTTTACAGTTTATTACTGCAAAGCAGAAATTTTAATTTATTGGTGTAAAATTATCAATTTTTAGTTTTTCAATATTAAATCAGCTGTATTATACTGTAAAAACAACATCTATTTTTTTTCAGTGTACCCTATTACGTCCTGGGCTTCCCTACCATCTCTTGCCACAAAACAGATGAGAAATCCTCCTACCATTTGTATCAGTTAGCTCCAAGTTCTTATTTTTGCCACTTACGCCCCTTTGCTTCTAGGTGCGTCTCACGTGTCTTCACTTACGAAAATGGGCAAATTTATTCGGTTTCGTCAAATCAATAAGATTTATTATTCTGCGTCTCGCACCATGAATTGAGAGAAAAGGACTTAGAGATGACAAACGACATCACGAGCGGGAGGACATGACGTTCCAGGACAATTTTCGATGTCGCGCTTTCTTCGGGAGCAGATTTTGTTTTAAAAGGTAATAACCGTAATAAGATGAATGATGATATGTGTCGTTTTCGTTGCAGAATGCGGATGCTTTAGTTTACTTTTGAAAACATTTTCTTGTCGAACCGTCGAAATTGGAAGAAGCAACATTTGGGCTGACTGATTTGATCCTGATCTTGTTATGAGGTTGTAAACGACATTTTTAAATAAATTAAGGACTTTGAAAGGAACGGATTTGTTTTTCTATTGCGATAAAAATAATATGTAACTGAATTAAAAAATATTGGGATAAGAGAAATAACGATACTTTCAGTAAAGAATTGAAATTCGATCCTCAGCTGAGAACAATGATGGCCTATGTCGATTGCTGCAGTTGGAAAAAATATTTGAACGAACGCACTTTTTTAGAAGGCTGCGTTAATATTTACATGCACATTTTGCTCAATGCATGGTTATTTTTACATGTAACTTCAAGTTACACAAGACCGTGTGCTTGTTTTGTGGAAAATGTCTTCTTTTTTCTGGTTTCATAACTAAGAAAAATCATCTTCATTATGCTTGCATTCTTATTATTTCGAAGTTTAAAACATTATAACACAATATAACCTACATGTATACACCACACACTTTCTCTCTGATAAAGTTTAAAAGAAAAAAAGGAATTCGTCCTTGTTTTTCTTTCGCTATTCCTTTTACGCAGGAAATCCACATTTCAAAGATGATTTCTCACAAACAAATTTTTTCGTTTTAAAACTCTTTACAATGGCGCTTTTTATTTTAAAAATCGCTCTCGGATTTCTCCAAAGAGATAAAAAGGAGACTTTTCCAACATTTTTCTGCTTGCTCAAATTTAAAACAGAATTGTGCGCTGAAGCATTTAAACAAAAAACCCCCCACTTTTATTGCTTTCTAAATCTTGGATTTGTTTTAAGTTGAGTTTTAAGTAAAAAAAAATCACAGCATGCTTTTGCAAGGTTTTGTTTAAAAAAAATGAAGTGTTTCATTAAATAATTCTAGTAAAAAAGAGAGGAAAAAAGGTAGGCACGAGTATTTCGTCATGAACTGACAGTTGGTTTAACTGCTTTAAGGCTACTAATTTTTTGTAAGATTATTTTTAGAAAATAGTAAGACGAATACATCTGAATATAAAATTTTAAGCCGTGTATTAACATGTTTTATGCCAAAACCTCATTCTCATGCCGCACTTTTGAGATTTTTAAGTAAACTGTATTAAATTTTAAATACTGTGATCCAAATTTGATTTTCCCTATTATTGAGTTACATAGTCTAATATTTCAATTTATTGAATATTTTTAAATAATTTCGATGCAACTTGACAAAAACGTATTTTAAACTGTTTCTGCTATTTCTACATATCGTCTGCTGAGCTAAACATTTAATTTCTGCTAATTTATCATAGTTTGAAACATTGCTTAATTTTTCATTATGGATTCTTTTATCAGCTGGTTTGCGTTCTAGTGCTATATTTTTCATCAAAACACCTTTTTGTATTATCTAATGACATTTTTCAAAATACCCCCAGAGAATTATAAAAACATGTATCAGTCTCATTTTGTTCCTGAAACTTATTTTAAACAAGAGAAAATAGGTATAATGCCATCAAAATCCACTATCAACTCCGTATTTGTTCTGTTTTATTAAATTTACAATATTATGAAAATTTTTAGAAAAAAATATTGCGTAAGCATTCTGTCTTACTATAACGGGTTTTTTCAATATTCTTGAAATTAGTTCAACATTTTGATATCCATATTATTATTATACATCATTTTATACGTGTTCTCAATTATTATGTCACTACCATCACAAGTACAAAAAAGAGTTGTTCCATTATACCTTGTGTTAGTTGACTACAAAATACTTCCACAGTACAAATAATGTTCCTTTTGCAGAATGGGACATTTTAATTGAACTAACAATTTCTTCACAGAGTCTGCGATTCTGTTTCTGTCTTAAATAATCCAGGTGTGATTTATTGATTGTAATTATTGTCCCTCAAATTGTCTTTCAAGAAATTGTAAGTTAAAACTTTTTGAGCTGCACAATTTTTAGCAATTTTAGTGTTAAAAAATGAATAGTTAAATAAATGAAAAAGTTTTTCATTTATGGATCCCAAACTATTATTTTGTAGTGAATGTCTGTACTTTAAGTGCTGTTTCCCTCGACAGTAATAGTTTAATGAGAGACAGTAACTGCTTAACTATTAAAAAAATCATTTGTTTTCGGTTGTATTTCAAAATTCCTTTTTTAAGATTACAAACAATAACAAAGTAAGAACAGTTTATATATTTTTTAAGAATAAAAGCATTGATAAATCTTAAAGAAGGCAAACAATTTGATAAGAGAATATTAATTAGTTATACATAAAGGAAACAAATTAAGACATGTTAACAATTATTGGCGAGATCCCTGTTAATTAATGTTGCTGAAGCGAAGTTGAAATATTTTACTTAAAATTGTTTGAGTAAAACGGAATCTTTTTTTCTTAAGAAATATTTTTAATGTGGAGAACTTGAAGAAAATTGAATAGTAAATTGAATTTTTACAAAAGTAACTTTCTTGTATTTCTATTTAATTTTTAGTTAGAAGTTAGCTTCCGTTTTTATTTTGGGTTAGTTCCTTTATTTTTTTAAAATTTGAATCATTTAAAATGTTTGCATAACTGTCTTAAGTAAGTAAATCTTTTACAAGACAATTTGTACATACCAATGTACATCTGCGAAATATGTTTCAAAGTTAGTTTTTTTAATTTAGATTTTATGTGTAAATGCATTAATTTTAACATTATACAAATTTATTATTTTTTTGTTCAACTTTGATTAGCAGAAATTTGGGCACTTACTTGAAAAAAAAATCGCATCGTTTTTTAAAATATAGTTTCAATTACTCATGTCAATTTCTTTTCGCTAGATATGCTATAAATAATAGTTATAAAAAGAATGCCACTGATAAAAATTCCTGTTCACACAATTAAATATGTTTGAACAGGACTTTTCCCTTTAATACACCTGATTGTCAAGAAACTTCTATTTCTTTTCAAGACTTATGGATTTATTTCTAATAAGGAATTCAAAATTGTAGTATTTATTTTGCTATATTCTAAAAAAAAAAAAAAAGGGAAGAAACTTTTAGTTTCTTTCTTTCTTTTTTCTTTACTTCTAAATTTTTACTTCTAAGCAATTACTACTAAAATTAATATCTATGACGTGGATGGAAAGCACTCGCAAATACGCAATACAGAAAACACCACAAAAGTTGAAGTTAAAGAAACTCGGTAAGTTGACACCTGCTTCACTCGACATATTTTCGTGGTACTTTGAGGTGTCGAGTTACCGAGGTTCCATTGTTTACTACGTCAAGAACGGACGAAAAAAATAAGTTCAGTCAAAAAGACCATTCCATAAAGCTCTTTTATAGAATTTTTAGGCGTTAAAAAAAAAAAAAAATACGATTCAAAAGGTAACTAATTCGAAACGCCAACGAACTATAGAGGCGCTGCTGCCACTGTCTGAGGCAGGAATTCAAGTGAAACACGGACGATCGCAACTCACCAATGCAATCGCAAATTCCCAAATTTGGATACGTTACAATCTGTACGAGATGCGATTCCAATGTAATTCGACTTCCAGTAGCGATTACAATTTGCGATCGCCTCGAATCGATTGCAATGGTCTTTCACTTGAATTCGACCCTAAGAGTAATGAGTGACAGTAATTTTTGTTAATATGCAAGATTTTTTTATTCTTTATTCTTTTGAAATTAATTTGTTAAGTATTGCGGATATTCTGGCCCATATAAATGGCAATGAGAAATCAAGAAGTACCACTAAACACGTTTCAGAAATGAATGCAAATCACATAGTATTTTATTCTTTTTTGAGTTTTTCTACCCTGCTTTCTTTATTCAATCAAAAAAGGCTACGAACGATATTTTCAGAATTTTTGCAGATGCTATAACATGTATTTGCTCGGAAAACTACGGTAGCAATTTTTTTACAACAATGTACTCTGTTGGTATTCTGCAAAATGTTAAAAATGAACTGTTCAGTAAGAAATCTGTCATTGAAAAGGCTTAATAAAAATTTAGAATTCTATTTGAAATTTCGCTGCAGTTTTTAACGATAGCATTATTTTTCAAGTTAAAATTTATAAAAATGTACATCGACAACTAGTATAGATTTCATTAAATTTTAAAATGTGAAATTTGAGCGAGAAGCTCTAAGAAAAAATTGATCGTTAATAAGTTTGACCGTATTTTAAAAGAAAAATTTTAAAAGTAGTGACACTCACTTGTTACAAAAACACAAATGGTAATCCACAATTATTAACCCCATTCGGAATTTGACTCATGTTCTCAGCTAAGCAAAAAGAAAACGTTCTCCGTAAAGTAACCGTTGCCACTCACGTTTAATGCAATGTTTTACCTTTATAAGGAGTTTGTAAATCACCGCAAGGTTATAAGTATTCAAGCTATCTCGTTGCGAATTTGTCGAAAATAAATATTCAGTGCAGCCGAGGATACATTATAACAGTAACATTAATATCTGAAAATTAAAAATTTAAAGACTGAGACAATTAATGAGTCAGCGTTATCAATGAACTAGTTACAAGACTGTTGCATCACACTTCTTTCTTGCATATTACGTGCATTCTGAAAAAGTGAACAGTATTTTTAAACCATAATGTAATCTATATACATAAAAGACTACTTTTGTAAGCGTATGTCCGGGGTAAACTTCAAAACTACTGAATCGATTTTAACCATTTTTTCACCGTAGATAGGTGCAGTAACAGGGAGCAGGATAAGCTATAATTTATTTCTAAAAAGCTTAGTTTAAAAAAGTTATCATGGAAAATAGTAAATTTCATATAGTTTCCCCATTAAATGATTAAATTTTCAGTCCATTGTTGCAAAAATTCGTTGCCTGGTAACAACAATATTAATGGTGATCATAATGAAAATGTGAACCAAGGATTCTCTGGAGTAAGTATGAAATTTATTGCTTTCTTAGGATTTTTAGATTCATCTGTGCCAATAATCGCTAACGAGACAAAATAAAAAGATAATTGATTTTGGCAACAGTTAGAGGACAGAAAATGTTTATAGTCAAAAAATTTCTAAGTTACGTACATAAGATGTTTTCACCAATGTAGTCACAAGAATATAAACTAATGATGGGACTTATTTTACGTGTAATGTTTGGAAATACTTGACTCCAGTGCGATTGATTTTACAGGGTGCGACAGAGAAACTTGCTGATTTTAATTGGATGCTAATTAGCAAGGAGTGGTCAGAAAGGAGTGGAAAGAGTCTCATTTTAAAGATAGGGTCTTGAAGTTTTGTTAACTCATAGTTTAGTTGTCGCCATGCGTTGGACAAAGGAGCAACGAGCGTTCGCCGCCGAATCTTACTTTTCAAATAATCTTTCGGTGGTCGCCACTCAACGTGCCTTCCGAACTCGGTTCAAAATTCAGCCCGTTGTTCCCATTCTTGTCTGGGAATCGACTGTTTTGTGGGTAAAAGCATTCAGGGAAAGTGAGAGTGTAGCAAACAGAGGCCCAGGAGGTCAACGGATTTCCAGAACCCTAGAAAACGTCGAAAAAGTGAGGGAGTCGTTTTTGCGCTCTCCCAGGCGTTCGGTGCGTAAACACGCTGCTGCTTTGGGGATTTTTGATTGAACACTGAGACGAATTCTTCACAACGAACTCCAGTTTCATCCCTACAAACTTGCTGTGGTTCACCAGTTGAGTGATAACGTCTCCTTGAAAGGTGACGTACCGTGCCCGGCCCGCTCTTCGGATTTCACGCTCTGTGACTATTTTTTATGGGGGTATCTCAAATCGATCGTTTACAACGACAAGCCCCGGACCCTGCAACGCCTGGAGAACAACATCCGGCTTACTATCACCAACATCCCATCAGTCGATATGCTCGAAAGAGTGCAACAAATCTAGGGTACATGAGTTCATCATTAACAGGGGCCGTCATTCTTCCCGGTGTAGTTTTAAATCTAACTAATATAAAAATTCAGAATGGGTACCATATCTTATAAAAAGTAGTAAACTGATACATGATGTACTTTTCCCTTAGTTGACTTTTCAAGTCTGCAAGTTTCTCCGCCGCACCATGTACCAAGCTTATAACATTTCCGATTTACTAAACATTATTTGTAGCTTGTAGGTGTGTAATACAGTTTTTTAGTTTGTCCAGTCAGAAAAAATTGCCATTGTTTACAGGAGTAGCCATTGTGTGTATAGATATGCACTTTAATAATGAAAATTTCATGAACGAGTGTCACTAAAACACCATACCCGGGCAGGGCCGGGTACCCGGCTAGTGCATTTATAAAAGGAATAATTGCAGAAGTTTTTCGAATTCGCGAAATCTTTTCTATTTTGTAAGTTATGTTTTCTTAACACATGTAACTGTAATTTTTATTTAACCAAGAAAATATTTTGAGTGCTAAAAAATAAATATAGAAATAAATAAAAATACATAAATAAATAATAAAAAAAAAACCTTCAGAAAAAGATAAATGAAATATTTTCTTAGACATTTAACAGGAAGAAATCCAGTCTCTGATGAAAAATGGCTTCTTTGAAATATCATTCCTTGTTCATGTATATTTTCTTCTCTTAGATTGAAGAACCTTTTTGGGAAAGTAAGATTTTGTATTTAACTATGGAAAACTTTTTAAAATAAAAAAGAAGTCAATTAACTTTTTTCATTCATGAAATGTATAACATTACTTTGTCTGGCATGTTCATTTCTGGCTTCAGAGTTTTTTTCGCTATGTTTTTTGAAAGTCTACGATCAACTTTATAAATGAAAAACCCAGAGGCTGATAAAATTAAATATTTTTGTTTTCAAGTTATAGTTGTTTGCACACAACTTTTCAAAATTAAAACGAGTCACTTGGGTAATATGTAAGAAAAGATTGCTAGCCACAGTAACGTCAAAACATATACATTTTTCATTTCTGTAACCCATAAACTGCAGTTAAGTTAAGTGGATATTAATTTTTATCAGTACACTGCAAAAAATGAACCGTTGTTATTAAAATGCAATACTGGCAGTCGAGGATCCAATTTAGAACTATAAAATGCACAGTAATCAACTGTAAAACTAGCAATTTTACAGTTTCTTACTGTAAAGTTAGAAATTTTAGTTCATTGCCGTAAAGTTTAGCTGAATTATACTGTAAAAAACAGTATAATACTGACAGCAGAGGTTCCGGTTTAAAACCGTCAAATGCACTGTAATAAACTGTAAAAGTAGAGATTTTAGTTTATTACTGTAAAATGAGCAATTTTTAGTTTATTACTATAAAATTGGCTGTATTATTCTGTAGAAACAACGTTCATATTTTAGTGTAGCTCTGTGTTGAAGGTATTTAAGGCGTATGAGCAAGAAATAAGCATATTTTTGCTAAATTTCCACTGTCCTACTGCTAAATTACTGTTTCAATTACTAATTTTGAAAAATGTTCTCAAAATCTTTTTTATGAAAATGCGTCATAATTTTTATACTTAATAAATATTTTTTCAAAAGTAAAATTAATAAACAATCGGAAGATTTCTGTTAAGAACAAGTTTTTAATTAAAAGCTATCGAAATGAAATGAGCTTTTTCAATTATTAATCGAATGCTAATTTTTTCTCGTCCATCAAAGTTGTATTTCGTAAAATAGCGTGTGATTAAACTTTTTTTTTTTGCAGAATACATTAGTATGTTCAGGTACTGATCAGTTTATCGGACTCATAATGAACAATCGCAACTTTTTTATATTAACAAGAGAAATATTCTAACTGTTAATATGATTTCAATAAGACCCGAAGTTTCAAACAATTATCTGCCCTTAAAACCTAGAAAGATGATTTATTTTCGAAGATTTTTATTTTAGTAAAGATTACTAGATTTTGTTGGGGGGTGTTTTTTTAAAATATTCTTTTGTAGTTACACACGTAATATCTTTGCAAAATGAGAAGAAAAACTTAAATTTAAATCGATGACATAAAAAAGTAATTATTGAAATTGTTAAAAAATACATTTCCAATGTTGCTTTCGTCTGTTACTTTAAGAATACGTATGAAGTTTAGAAATTTTGCGCCATCTCCATGGAAACCGTAAAGAAGAAAACATCTCAACTCTTTTTTATGCACTGCTGTTCAGGCATTTCCTTTATTTTATGTTAAGCGAATTAGGTTTACTCTTTTATTCATATCGTCATAACTCTGTTATTGGTAGCCCGATAGGTAAGGCGTCGGACTCATAACCGGAGGGTCCCGGGCTCGATCCTAGCCCATCAAAGATCCACCATCGTTACTAATGGTATCTCGGCGACGTTAAATATGAGTCGTGGTCACAAAGTCCTCCAAGTGAAACGATACCTCTGGGGGTACTGGGCCAGGGGTTTGTCCGGCCCTTGTTCTGGATCAAAAGAGCAGAATCTTCAGGCTTAATCTAACCGGTTAAACCACGGGCTGCAGTAGTTACGGAGGACACTGGAGTGAAGTGTGTCTCAGTTATTTGTAAACATTTTCTAATAAATCTAGGCATTCATAAATAAAGCACAAGTTTCTAAGAAAAAGTTGTGCTTTATTAACGTTGATTTTTCAATTGAATAATAGTTTCCGCACAAAGTAATTTGAACCGTTTGCATTTAACCATTGTTGCAAGCGCAAAGTGGGAAAAAGTTCATAGTTCCACTTTGGTTGATTTATATTGTAAATATGTATACAAATAATCATACACAAAGTTTTTTTAATTGTTGGAAGATTGCCTCCATAACCTATAACAATGCAGATCTATCTATCGCAGTGACGTAACTCTTATTAAATTATAAATCAAATCAACATATATAAAGATTCGTTTAACTTTTGTAAAAAAAGAAAAAGAAAAAAAAAGAAACGAAGAATTGCTTTAAAAATGATATAGTCATTACCGTCATTTCGAATTTTTCCAAGGGGGGGGGGCAAAGGGCTGTATAAACAATTTAAATTGTATAAATAATGTAAATTTACCAAAAAATGCAGGCCCGTCATTTGGGGGGGGGGTCAAGTGCCCCCCCCCCTGGCTTTGAGAAATCAATGTATTTACATATAAGTTGACGTGGTTTTTGCTGTTTTCCGATGAAATTGCATTGTGTTTGCACCCTTTGCCCCCCCCCCCCTGGAAAAACATGACATGACGTCCCTGAAAAAATGGCAAAAACCACTTCCACAAACATGTAAATGCATTGATTTCCCAAAGTCAGCGGGGGGGGGGGGGGGGGGGGTTGGCAATTGACCCCCCTCCCTGAACCCCGAAATGACGGGCCTGTATAAAGTATAGTCAAGGTGCCGAGTAACTTTTCGGAAGCCTTATTTTTGTTAGGGAAAGGTAAACAAACACAGTATGAGTGCAAAAAAAAGTGCCGTCCTTTCCCAGATCATTTCTTTTCATATTTCCCGCAGTTTAATCAGCGGAAAGGAGTTTTAGAGAGGAACAGAGTTAATTACAAAAAGCACTTGAGCTGTTTTTTTTGTTTGACTTTAATAGAACTTATCAGTATAGCGGAAAAATGTTTTAGTGTTCCATGAGCGGGCAGAGTTATCATAATGCTGTCGTTGCGAGTTTTCAAAAGCCTTGTTGCCAATCTGTGAAAGTTCTGTTAAAATGTAAAATGTGCCAGAAAAATAAAACAGGCCCCAGAAAAAAAAAACTTACTAGTTTCATTTAAATTTAAAATGTTCCAAAAAATAAACATAAAAATCTTTCCAACTACATTATCGCTTTATATATATATATAAAAATAAAATAAAAAATTATCAACTCCATCATGCGACGCTTATCTTGCAAAGCAACCTTGTTACCAGCTGATGAGCAGATAAAGCTAGTTTCGTTTGTGAAACGATTCGTTGTGCTGCTGGCTGCTGGAGAGTAACATCCATTAGATGCTCTTCTTTTAGTAAAACTCGCCAACTAACTAAAAATATAAAACTACACTGCAAAAAGAGGCTTCTGTTTTTACAGTATAATACTGGCAGCAGCAGTTCCAGTTTAAAACTCTAAAACGCACAGTACAAACCGTGAAACTAGCAATTTTACAGTTTGTTACTGTAAAATTAGCTGCATTATACTGTAAAACCAACATCTAATTTTTACAGTATATTGGACAAAAATAGAAAACGAATTTACGAATTATGTAATTAAAAAACAATAAAAAAAGGTCCATTAGAGTGTAAACTGAGGAAGAATCATGGTCTTCTACTTTTACCAAGGTAGAAAGTAAACAAGTCCCTCTAGTAATACTCGTCCATTAAATGAAAATGTAAAACTATTGGACAAATAAAAAACTACAAATTCACTAAAGAACATTAAAAAAATATTCCACCAACTAAATTAAATACGACAGTAACGTTCTCTACAACGTTCAATTTTCTAATGAATAACTAAATAATGTAATCAAAAAACAATTAAAGTTAAATTAGAATGTAAACTGAGGAAGAATCCTGGTCTGCTGCTTTTATCAAGGTAGAAAGTAAACAAGTCCCTCTAGTTACATTTGTCAATTAAATAAAAATGTAAAACTATAGGACAAATCAAGAAAACAAATCCACTAAATAACAATAAAAAATCTTCCACCAACTAAATTAAATAACAGAAACGTTCTTTATAACGCAGTGAGTAACCGCCCCTAAGCAAGGGCTAAGGCAGAAACATGCAATACACCGCCAACTCGACCATTTCGATCCATGGACAGTTGTTTCGAGCTCATTCTGCTCTCATCAGTATGGAATACGAAAGTAATCGAGTTGGAGGCAAAATGTTTTTATTAAGGTAGAAAGTAAACAAATCCCTGTAGTAATACTCGTCAATTAAATTAAAATGTAAAACCATTGGACAAATAAAAAAAAAAACAAATCCACTAAAGAACAGTAAAAATCTTTTACTAACTAAATGAAATAACAGTAAAGTTCTCTAAAACGTTCAATAGTTCAATAAATAACTAAATTATTTAATAAAAAACAATTAACGTTCGAGTAGAATGTAAACTAAGGAAGAATCATGGTCTTCTGCTTTTACCAAGGTAGAAAGTAAACAAGTCCCTCTAGTAATATTCGTCAATTAAATGAAAATGTAAAACTATTGGACAAATAAAGAAAACAAATGCACTAAAACATTAAAAAAATCTTCCACCAACTAAATGAAATACGACAGTAACGTTTCAATTTTCTAATGAATAACTGAATTATGTAATCAAAAAACAATTAAAGTTAAATTAGAATGTAAACTGAGGAAGAATCCTGGTCTGCTGCTTTTATCAAGGTAGAAGGTAAACAAGTCCCTCTAGTTACATTCGTCAATTACATAAAAATGTAAAACTATAGGACAAATAAAGAAAACAAATCCACTGAATAACAATAAAAAATCTTCCACCAACTAAATTTAATAACAGTGACGTTCTCTACGACGGTCAATAGTCCAATATAGAACTGAATTATGTAATTAAAAAACAATAAAAAAGGTCCATTAGAATGTAAACTGAGGAAGAATAGTGGTTTTCTGCTTGAACCAAGGTAGAAAGTAAACCATTCCCTCTAGTAATGCTCGTAAATTAAATAAAAATGTAAAATTGTTGGACAAATAAATAAAACAAATCTACTATTGAACATTAAAAAATCTTCTACCAACTAAATTGAATAGCAGTAAAGTTCTCTAAAACGTTCAGTATTCCAATAAAGAACTGAATTATGTAATTAAAGAACAATAAAAAAGGTCCATTAGAATGTAAACTGAGGAAGAATCATGGTCTTCTGCTTTTACCAACGTAGAAAGTAAACAAGTCGCTTTAGTAATTCTCGTCAATTAAGAAAAAATGCACAATTATTGGACAAATAAAGAAAATAAATTCGTTAAAGAGCATTAAAAAATCCTTAAACCAACTAAATTAAATAGTAGTAACGTTCTCTACAACGTTCAATTGTCCAATAAATAACTAAATTATGTAATCAAGAAACAATTAAAGTTCCATTAGAATGTAAACTGAGGAAGAATCATGGTCTTCTGGTTTTACCAAGGTATAAAGTAAACAAGTCGTCAAGCATCACTACATCTTTATTCCAATCTCTTACCAAATTATTTCTTGTATTAAAGTAATGCGGACCATTAATTACTCTTTATTAAAATTGAAGATGCCCAGAGAATCTAGTAGGTTAGAAAAACCTTTGGAGAAACTTTATGCAGCATTGTTCACCATTTCCAAAAGATTTTTTTTCAATGTCATAATATTGCCAGACATCCTTATTTTTGTTGTTATGATACAAAAAACCATTCCTGGATGCAGGCCAAGTGCTGAGAGCCAATTTTTGGAATTAATAACTGGATAATTTTAGAAAGAAATAAGAATATATCAAGGATTCTACACAGAAGATATGGTTGGGTGCTCAGCGTGACATTTGTGAATATCTTGGGAGTATAGTCATTAATTTTTTTCCGGGACTACCATCTTTTATTGAAGTGTTTTTCGATTTGAATTGAGGAGTTTTTTTTATGCTTTCTAATGTCACATTGTCGAGCTAAAAACGTATTTTTCAAGAGCATTTTTTTTTGGTTATTTGGGACATATTTTTAGCGCCTTAGTTGTAAAACGTAAAAACTTACTGTTTTTTGGAAGAAGAGTTCGCTAACTATATTTGTGCAATATGAAATATGAAATTTAAAAAAAAAATTTTCAAAGATATTTTGTATACTGGTTACGAACAGGGTTTAATGGACAAGAAAAATAATTAAAAAAATATTATTTAAAAAATAATTAAAAAAATATTATTTGAAAAATAATGTTTTTATTAAGGAAAGAAAAATCGTCCCTTAAAAGTTACGATAGACCTCAGAGGGTACATACTTTTTTTACTAAATTTTTTTTTCCTGCCTACGATATAAAATTTAAAAAGACATTTCATAAGAAGAAATAAAACCAGCAATTCACATAAACTGGGAAGCTGGGAAAAACTTTGAAAAATTAGCTTTTTTTCTTGAGATTGTGAACGATGTCATTTTTGATAAAGATCATATTAAAACTGCTGCAGAACACACTTTACAATGGTTATGTGCTGCAATCTGTTAATAACGAATTGAAACAATACCAAGGTACTAATTGAACACTGTTATTTGGTTGAAATGTTCATTTTGGGGAAATTCAGATCCTTTTTTGGACCGTCCCTTAAAGTGACGTTAGGCATTAATGGGTTAAATAAGGAGAATAAGTAGTTTTGTTGAAGGATAAAAACGAAATAATTTCCTGTAATGCTTACAATCAAAAAGAACAAAACCTGTGCACTTCTCCTGTTATCGCAGAGCAAAAAGTAATGCCTAAAACAATCAATCACATCTTCCGCTGGTTATCACAAAGAAGACCATAAATTTCTGGAACCGTTTTTATCACCATCACGACAGTTTATGAGAGAAACCGAAAATGAAGGATCTCAATCGTACAAATCGCAGTGCTACAAAGAGTTAATGAATCTGTCACTTCTTTGTTGTTTGCTTAGTTTCGTTTCTGTGTGACGTAACACCCATAAAACGACATTTTATGTCCGCTAACTAGATTATTATTCTTATTATAACTATACATACTCTTAGAAAAAGTTTTCACATTGTAATAAAAATAGTTTCAATCCAGCAGAGTGACCAAAAATATAAATAAAAGTTGCACTTTCCACTGTTATGTGTAGTATAACCCATTTTATTCTATTTCTAACCGTTTTTAGAGCAATTTTTATTAATTTCTTTGATAAATATAATTCTGTTCAATATTTACTTTCAATTTTCATAGAGCAGCTGGCTTTTCTTCAATAGAAAAATTTGATACAGCATTGTGAAATTTTTTAAATTGCAATAAAAATTAAAATTATTTCATGTAATATTTAGCGCCTTTAAAAATTAATTTCAAAAACTTATATAAAACTTCTGAACAACAACTCCTTCAAACAAAATGTTAACATTCAAATTTTAATGAGATAAGTAATACTTATTCTATTTTTGCAGATATAC